>VSMD01048981.1:0-15441 GCA_008750895.1 Mirza zaza
GTGTTGTGGAATCACACGGCTTCTAAGCCAGAGGTGTTTAATCCTATTGGTCAGTGTCTCCCATACTTTGATCATTTGCATGTTGTATCTATTATATCCACTTGTACTACTACTGAAATATTTTTCTTAAATGACTGATATTGTTCTTTTTAAAAAATTTATTTATTTTTTGTAGAGACAGGGTCTCGCTATGTTGCCCAGGCTGGTCTTGAACTCCTGGGCTCCAGTGATCCTCCTGCCTCAGCCTCCCGAAGTGCTGGGATTACAGGCACGAGCTTCTATGCCCAGGCTTTAAATAGATATATTTAAAACAGGGACTTTGTTTCATCACCATAGACAGCAGACCAATGGGGCAGCTTTCTACAGAGGGCGTGAGCACGGCTAAGCTTGCTACGTTTCCCAGAATTCTCTTTTCTGCTTCCGGGCAAGTTTGGCCACACCAGATGCTTGCTGTAGGTGCAGAGAATACGGACTGGGTGTGAAAGGAAACAGCTATAAATGTCAGCTACAACTGTATTACCAGTTGCAGAAATGAGGGCTGTAATAGTTATGACTAGTTCATTCTTATTTTTATGTGAAGCCATTTGTTTATATTAATATATTAACCATTTTTCCTCTCTCCCTCTTCCATTTCCCAAACATCTAACCTAAAATATACTAATCGTAGTTAACTTTATAATTCAGTATTTAAGTTACTAGAAATCTAATAGGGAGCGTGTCTCAGCAAGAGGAACGACATCTTCATCCGAAGCTGGAGAAAGGGCCTTTGTATCCTCTTTTGGGGAAGGAGTCTGTGTGGTTTTGGCCACAAGAGGGTGGTTGTCCCATGGCAGGTGGGCTGTCGTCACTGTTTGGAGGTTAAGTATGATTTTTTACTTTGGCTCCACACATATCTGAGACCATATTAGTGATCACCTCGGCTCCACTTCCATTGCAATCCTTTGCCTAACACCTTAAAAATCTCATTGTGAACCACTAATCCATGATGGGTTTCCTGGGGGAAAAAAACAACCAAATCACACTTAAAAATAGAGAGCATGGGTCAGATTGTAATCCCCAGTTAACTGACACGTGCGTACCTCCGATCTCAGCAATGGTGTTTTCACCATTGTCTCCTGGAAAGAGACGTGTGGTGCTAAGCATGGAAAGTCACCAGGGTCCTGCAGGTTCCCACCTCGCAGGGACCTGCAGGCACTGCCCCCTGGGTCTGCACTTGCTGGGCACTGCCTCTGTGCGAAGTTTGCCCAGGTGTCTTCTTCCCATCTTCTCCCCTGCAAGGGCACCTTCAGCAGCGTCCATGAAGGTGACTGCAGGGTTGAGGTTGAGTAGTTTCATTACTCAAATGACAAAACCTCAGAGGAGCCCAGCCATGAATGTCCCAGGGCCACTGCTTTCCATCTCCCTGCTGCTTCTCTGCTCCCCTGCTGAGTGTGGGCGAGTCCCAGGGCCATCCTGAATGTCCTTTCCCTGTCCATGTCCTCCCCCCAGGTGGCCTCACCCAGCCTTAGCTTTAACCACCATCCATTTGCCCAGGAGTCTCACATCCATATCTCTGGTCCCAACGCCTCCCCAGAATGTCACAGTGTCCTCCCACCTTGTTCCAGGTTGGGTGAAGTAATAGATGCAAACAGGCCAGCATCACAGTAGGTACTGGGAATATGTTTTTCCATCAGAAGCAAGGAAGAGTCTAGCCCATTCTCTGGTTAGATTCTCTGTGACATAAGGCTTTCTACTATTCCAAGGTTAAAATGTTTAGACATTATAGAAATGAAGACTTTGTAAAGACCCTAGTGGTAGAAGGACACAATCATGACCTTAGGATCCTCCCCTGCAGAGGAGAATCCTTCATTCTGGTGGGGTCCCAAGTTCAGTCCATCCAAGCCTAGGGCATCAGCCACCACCCAGACATCTCCCCTTAGCCATGGACCAGAGGACTCATTGGTACCCCAGACTTGGTTGTTCCAAAGATCTAAAGCTCAATTGGGCTACACAGAGCTCTCAATCCCTGGCCAAGCCTGCAATTCCTGTTTTTTCCCTTCATTGGCTGACAGCACCATCCACTAGACACAAATACAGGAGTCCTTCTACCTGTCCTCTGCTTCTCCTAATCCATTCTGTCTCTGTTAACTATTGCTGTGCAATAAACCATCCCAAAACATTGCCTGTAAAACAAAACGGTGATTTAAAAATCCAAAACATTGGTTTAAAACAATAAACATTTTATTATTTCTCATGGTTCTGCAGGTTGCTTGGGTTCAGCTGGATGGTTCTTCTTTTCTCTGTGGTGTTAGCTGGGGCTATGTCATCTGAGGGCTCAGTGCAGCTGGGATTTCTGAAATGGTTCATCCCAAGGCTGGTAGTTGATTCTAGCATTCAGTTGAGATGCCTATACTTAACCTTTCCATGTGGCCGGGGCATCTCTCAGAAGAGTGGCTGGCTCCCAAGAGAGAGCATTCCAAGAGACCTGAGTTGGAATGAATTAACTTGCTTCTTTGCCTGAGAAAGTCTTTATTCCTGTTGCCTGGGCTAGACTATAGTGGCTCACCGCAACCTCAAATTCCTGGGCTCAAGCTATCCTCTTCCCTCAGCTTCCTGGGTAGCTGGGACTACAAGTGTGTGCCACCATGCCCAATTAATTTTTTATTTTTTGTAGAGACATGTTCTCAATATGTTGCCCAGGCTGGTCTCAAACTTCTGGCCTCAAGCAATCCTCCTGCCTCAATCTCCCAAAGTACTAGGATTACAGATGTGAGACACTGCACCTAGCATCTCCTTCACTTTTGAAGGACAATTTTGCTGGATACAGGATTCTAGGTTGGTAGGTGTGTTTTTCAACACTTTAAATATTTCACTCCACTTTCTCCTTGCTTGCATGATTTCTGAAGAGAAGTTCAATGTAATTCTTATCTTTGCTCTTCTGTAGGTCAGATATTCTTTTTCTGGCTTCTTTCAAGATTTTCTCTTTGTCTTTGGTTTTCTGCAATTTGAATATGATATGCTGAGGTGGAGATTTTTTGATATTTGTTCTGATTGATGTTCTCTGAATGTCCTGGATCTATGGTGTCTGCCATTAATTTTTTTTTTTTTTTTTTTTTTGAGACAGGGTCTCACTCTGTTGCCTGTAGTGGTGTCATCATAGCTCACTGCAACTTCATACTTCCAGGCTCGAATGATCTTCCTGCCTCAGCCTCTCAAGGAGCTGGGACTACAGGCGTGCCACCATGTCTGGCTAATTTTTCTATTTTTTGTAAAGACGGGGTCTCACTCTTGCTCAAGCTGGTCTCAAATGCCTGACCTCAAGTGATCCTCCCACCTTGGCATCCCATAGTGCTAGGATTACAGGTGTGAGCCACTGTCCTGGCCTGTCTACCATTAATTTTGAAAAATTCTCAGCCATTATTACTTCAAATATTTCCTCTGTTCCTTTCTCTCTTTATTCCTCTCCTGGTATTCCCATTATGCATATGTTACATCTTCTGTAATTGTCCTATTACAGCTCTTGGATACTTTGTTCCATTTATTAAATTATTTTTCCCTTTACATTTCAGTTTTGGAAGTTTCTATGATGTCTCTTCGAGCTCACTGATTCTTTCCTCAGTTGTGTCTGGCCTACTGAAGGGCCCATCAAAGGCATTCTTCCCTTCTGTTACAGTGTTTTCCATCTCTAGCATTTCCTTCTGATCCTTTCTTAGAGTTTCCATCTCTCCACTTATATTACCATCTTTTCTTGTATGTTGTCCACTTTTTGATTACAGCTCTTAGAATATTAATCATAGTTGTTTTAAATGACCAGTCTGGAGCCAGGTGCAGAAGCTCATGCCTGTAATACTAGCACTCTGGGAGGCCAAGACAGGAGGATTGCTTGAGGTCAGGAGTTCAATACTAGCCTGAGCAATAGTGAGACCCCATCTCTATAAAAAATAGAAAAATTAGCTGGGCATTGTGGCCCACACCTGTAGTCCCAGCTACTCAGGAGGCTGAGGCAGGAGGATCTCTTGAGCCCAAGCGTTTGAGGTTGTAGTAAGCTGTGATGACACCACTGCACTCTAGCCTGGGTAACAGAAAGAGACTCCGTCTCAATCAATCAATCAATCAATTACCAGTTTGATAATTCCAACCTCTTTGTCACATCTGAGTCTGTCAGTTCAAACTGTGTTTTTGTCTTGAGGTATGCTTTGTAAGTTTTCATTAAAAACCAGACATGGTATACTGGGTAAAAGGAACTGAGCTAAATTAGGCTTTAACTTTGAGGAGTTATGTTTATCTGGCTAGGAGTTAGGCTTTGTTTACTGTTTGCTGTAGCTGTAGGTGTTAGAGGCTAAACTTTCCTCTTGTCTTCTTGTTTTTGTCTCCTGTATTATCTTTTTATTACTTTAGAGACTTCTTCTTAAATATAGTCTGAGACATGCAGTTCATTCCATTGCATCCCTCTTATTACAGAGGAGCCCTACTGATGTGGTGATAGGCATGGGAGAAGAGGAAGCATTCTATAATTTTATGATTAGGCCTCAGTCTTTAGCAAGCCTGTGCCTGTGGGCTGTGACCTTCACAGGGAGATTAAAGAGGGCTGGAGAGGGGTCTTTCCCTTCCTGTAGTTTGATTAGGCTCTAGCAAAATAGTTTCTCTTGAGAGTTGATCTTGTTAAGAAGAACAGAATATGCTCTGGGCATATTTCAAAAAGGCTACTCTTGGGCTAGGTGTGGTAGCTCATGCCTCTAATTCTAGCACTCTGTGAGTCCAAGTCAGGAGGACCACTTGAAGTCAGCCTGAGTAAGACCCTGTCTCTACTAAAAATAGAAAAAATTAGCTAGGTGTGGTGGCTCATGCCTGGAGTCCCAGCTACTTGGGAGGTAGAGGCAGGAGGATCACTTGAGCCCAGGAGTTCAAGACCAGCCTGGGCAACATAGTGAGATCCCATCTCTACAAAAGATAAAGAAATTAATTGGGTGGGGTGAGCTAGGCTGATACCACGATACTGTAGCATGGGCAACAGAGTGAGACTCTGTCTCCAAAAAAAAAAAAAAAAAAAAAAAAGGTCTGAATCAGACCTGCTTACTCTTTATTTAAAAGAGGAGAAAGTTTCAAGGAAGTGTTAAAGACCAGCTGGCCCCATAGACAGACTTTCTCTTTGATGCTATCAGAAGAAGTAAAGGAGGTGGGAGAAGGTAACCACAGCTCCAGAATGGAATTCAGTGTTCTGGAAAGCCCTTTTCCAGCACCTCCTAAAATATTACACCTCTGTCTTACATGACCTACTGGAGAAAAATCTAAATTCCTTAGCTCAGTGTAAAAGGCTTTTCAGACACTCCCTGGTCCCTTTCTACCATGTAGGCTCTTTCCTACCACATTCCAACAGTCACTAAAAACTCTGGCCATAAATCTGTTCTCAAGTTATTGGTCTGTTTTAGAAATAGGTAAAAAATTAGGGGTATAAATAACATAAAAACACAAACTAATTTTGAATAATGCAATTTAGAACTGCCCACCAGACCAGGCACAGTGGCTCATGCCTATAATCCCAGCACTTTGGGAAGCCAAAGTGGGAGGATCACTTGAGGCCAGGAGTTCAAGACCAGCCTGGGCAACATAGTGAGATCCCATCTCTACAAAAGATAAAGAAATTAATTGGGTGGGGTGGCACCTTGCTGTAGTCCCAAGTACTCATTCCTGTAGTCCCAGGTACTCGGGAGGCTGAGGCAAGAGGATTGCTTTGCCCAGGAATTCAAGATTATAATGACCTATGATCAGGCTGCTGCATTTCAGCCTGAATGTCCCAGTAAGACTCTGTCTCTTAAAATTATAATAAAAAATAAATAAAACTGCCCACCAGTGATTTTCACTCTTGTTCCCAGCAGCACAGATGAGAAGGCTGCTGAGTGACAGAGGAGAGGGGAGGGGAGAAACAAAGTTGATAGGGAGGTCAGGTTGACCATGGCCTTGGGAGCTGCCGAACCGGTCCTAGACTATGTGCCTCTGGATCTCTCTGACCTGAGGATGCTAGGTTTTCATAAACAGTTGCTTAGTTGGACTTTCCTGTCACTCACTACTGAATTCAATCTTCAGAGATTTCCCTGAATTCACTTTAAGATGAAGGAAGTAATTTTCAAGCAGTTACATCAAAATTAGATATAAAAAAATTTCACTGGTGGCACAAGATAAAACATGCACTTTTTGCACTAATATAATCCCCATGTCACTCATATATCTATAAATGGTTTGTGGGGGGTGGATGTGGAGGGCCGAGCTCCTGCTCTGCCCTGGTGGACTCTGGTAATGAGAAGCCTGTCTGTGCGCCCAGTGATGATCGTGAAGCTCATTCTGGCATCAGCCATCCTGAGGCTCCCCAGTGGGGACACAGGGGACGTGGGAAGGCTTGAGGCATCTGGGGGCATGTGGAGTTCTGTGAGGCTGAGGACTCACTCTGTTTGAGCATGTGAGCTTTGGGCCGGCCCTGCATCTGCACAGACCCACCTGCAGACATGCACCGCCCTTCTGGGACTGGCCCCTTGGCTGGGCAGAGCTCATTCCCATTTGGCTCTCATGACTTGCTCAGCCACCTCCTCCTACAGGAAGCCCTCCTGGGTTCCTGCTGGGTTCTCACACCAGGGGCTGGCAAGAAGCCTGGCACAGAGATATGCTGAGGGATGTTCCTGACGAGCTCCTGTGTGCCCAGAGTGGGCAGAAGGCAGTAGTGCTTCTGCTGAAGACAACTAGAGCTGAACAGAAGTTAAAGTGGTAAAAACGGATTTTATTCAGGAACTATCACAATAGGGGGGAAAGAGGCATCAGTATAAAACTGGGCTTGATTACAGCAAAGACAAATGGGGACTTATAGCCAAGGATGGGTGGGTGGGCCAGGGTGGGTGGGTTGGTGGATAGAAAAATACCACGGAGGGGGTTGGGTTCTGGTCAGACAGACTAAGGATTCTTGCTGAAGGCAGGCCAGGGGCACGGGGGATGGTGGAAAAGGAGGGATTTGATCAGATATTGAGGGTGGGGATTCTGGCTAAACTGACTTGACAGGATTTTTGCTATAACTGGGCGATGCAACTGGGCACGGAAGCTCAAAGGTCGAGGCTGAGTTGAGAAGAGGCTCAGAGCAGCCGGAAGTTTGGCCAAGAAAAGAGCACCTTTGTCACCAGCCCCTACTGCCTCTCTGTCGGCAGTTGAGACCCCACCCACCCCGCTTTTTGCTTTCCATTTCATTTCAGGGACCTGGACTCGATTTGGCCCTGCCTGGTGGACACATTTGTGGGTGGTGGGGGAAGGGTCTGTTCCTTCTTTCTGCCTCTGACAGCCCCCAGCCCCAGTGGCCACTCACGCCCAGTGTGCTCTACAGCTGCTGGGCCGATGGTTTGTGACGGACCTGGCAGCTGGGGACACTCGGGGATTCAAGGATGGAGGGGCAGGCTGGGCACAGTGGCTCACGCCTGTAATCCTAGCACTCTGGGAGGCCAAGGCGGGTGGATCACTCAAGATCAGGAGTTCAAAACCAGCTTGCGCAAGAGAGAGATCCCGTCTCTATTAAAAATAGAAAGAAATTAATTGGCCAACTAAAAATATATAGAAAAAATTAACTGGGTGTGGCGGCACATACCTGTAGTACCAGCTACTTGGGAGGCTGAGGCAGGAGGATTGCTTGAGCCCAGGAGTTTGAGGTTGCTGTGAGCTAGGCTGACGCCACGGCACTCTAGCCTGGGCAACAGACTGAGACTCTGTCTCAAAAAAAAAAAAAAAAAAAAAGAAAAGGATGGAGGGGCAGGGGCAGGGAAGAGGACCCCTTCTGGAAGGGTGGTGGGCAGATTGAGTCCTTGTCTTTGACAGTGGTGTCAGGGTCACAGATTCAGGCCATGTGGCTCCCCATGAGGGTGTTCTCAAAGGGATCAGGTTCTGGCAAAGCAACAATTCCCATCTCCACAGCTTAACTCTGTCACCTCCACCTGGGTAACCTCAGCAGCCTTTGGATGGCTCCTGCTGCCCACCTGGACTTCCTGCCATGACCCCATCCATCTTGACAAATCACGACCCTCCCTCTGCCTGACGCCTTCCGTGGCCGCCTGCTGCCATGGGTTCCCATAGGGGCATTAAGCTCCAGCCATGGGACCATCCCAGCCTCTGAACTTGCCCCAAGCTCCCACCTCAGGCTCTTGCTCAGGCCAGGTGTCCCCTGCCCCACTGTGTCCTGGTCTCTGGGCTGAGACGCCACCTGTCCTGGGAAGGCCAGGGACATCCCCCCCTCTGCTTTCTCTCAGCTCGTGGCCACAGGGCTCAGGCTGCACCTCACAGTTGGGACTTCAGGACTCACCCTGTCCCAGGCCCGATGGCCTGAGGTGCAAGAGGAGCTCACGGTGAGGCTGGGAGGGCTGTTGCTTCCCTCTTGCCCCAGCCCATCCCTGCCAGATGCCCACCATTGGCCCACTGACAGGCCAGCACTGGCTGGGCCGAGCAGTGGCCATGCAGGTGTCTGTTTTTCTTGTTCTGGCTGCTTCCTGCTCCAGAAAGCAGGTGCACAGGCCCGGGCAGGCTTCACCCAGGGGCAGGCTGCCAACCAGCTCTGTCCCGGTTCCTCCTGCTCGAGCAAGCAGCTGGGTGGCAGGTGAACTGGTACAGGCCGGCCCACCCTCTCTCCCTCCCCAGTCCACCTCATTTTGGCAGAAGGCCTCGAGCCCTTCGTAGGGGAGGCCTGGGGAGCATCGTCTACTTTTGGTTTTTGTTGGAGTGGGATTGGGTTCCCTTCCCTGATGTTCCTTGTATTTCCAGCTCACCAGGTGCCCTATGCAGGGGCAGGTGATGGGCAGGACTTGGCATCTAGAACCCAGCCCAACATATCAAAAAGTTGCATCAAATCCCACCTGATTTCCAATCAGCCATGATATGGAACACCAACACCTGCCTGCATTTAGAAGTGTTATCAAAACACCCTGTCATTGCCAGGCAGGATTCTGAGTTCTGAAAGCCCCAGGATAAGATCACATCTCCTTGCAGGTGGGGGCAGGGCCTGCACTGAGCGTGGGGGTGGGGCAGGGGCTCGGGTTGTCCTGGGTACAGGGAGCTCCCAGGCTCTCTTGCCTTTGCTCCTGTGGTCCTCTCCCTGCGGATTCCTGCCCCGCCAGCCCCACGTGTGGCTCTCACAGCCTCTGCGTGTGATTCCTGGAGCTCGGCAAGCCACATGGCCCCATTAGAAGGCTTCTGTCTCCCCACCCACTTGATAGCCAGGCCCAAGCTCTTCAGAAGCCCCAGCAGTGAGGCTGGACCCAGCACACACAGGAGTGTAATGCATGTGCACTGAGTGTAAACAGGTCATCGTGGAGACAGTGCACACATACATGTGTGAACACGCGCTAAGAATAAAGAAAAAGCATGTGCCCTCGCATGCGCGCGCCAAGAATCCAGGGATAAGGATGCAGGCATCAGAGGGAGGGAGGGTCTGGTTTTGGTTCCTGAGAACCCACAGAAAGGGGTGGCCAGAGAGGGCCAATGGCCAGGCTTGCCTGGGACTGTGACATTCATGACACCCAAGCAACAGGCCACATGGTGCTTTCAGGAATGTTGCTGCTACACAGTGTGCCACAAAGACGCTATGCATACAAGGGAGGGAGCAGGATGACCCAGGCTGGAACCTGTGTCTACCCGTGGGGAGAGGCTGGCCTGGCAGGGGCCCTGTCCTATGGTCACGCCCAGGGCTGTGCCTACAACACCTGGGGCAGCCAGCCCTGATCCCTGCAGCTCCAGACTTAGGTAGCCTGAAGGCTCAGGGCCCAGTGACTTTAGGACATACATGGCCCAAGTGTGGCCTATTTGGGACAGCACATCACTACCCTGAGTAGGCACAAAGGTGACCCAGGGCCTGGGGGAGGGTAGTCTGCCCAGGCTCAGCCAGTCGGAGGCCACTGGCAAGGCCACATCCAGCATCCCATCCCGGCCTGTGGAGAGCAGGACTGAGTGGAAGGGGTCAAGGGGGCGTTGAGGGAGTCAGAAGAGAGAGGGTTTTCACTTATCTGATTGTAAAGTAAACATTGATACAAAGTCTCCTAGCAAGTGCTTCTGTTTAATTCTTATAGAATGGCAGGTGGTCCCAAGCACTTTACTCTTGCAGTCACAAATGTGGGGCAGGGAGGGGGCACTTGGCAAGCCTGATTTTGACCAGGGACATGCTAAATTGGTGGACTGTGGGGCCTTTGCCTGGCTGCACCACTCTGTGTTCTGAGCGAGACAAGCTTTGGAAACTCTGCCTTTTGTGGGGCAGGAGGAAGGAGAGGCGACCCTCAGAGACCAGGAAGAACCTGAAGGGCCAAGGGGCCAAAGCTCTCTGCATAGCCTCTACCCTGGGGAAGGGCATCAGCTGAAGGGAACTGGGGCTAGAGGGGGGAAGAGACTTTTCGGAGGGCAGGGGCCTGCTGAGTGGGGAGAGTCTGGGAGACTATGCCTTGGAAAAATCTCTGTGGGGAAGAAATGGAATCATGGATTAGGTATCAGGTGGGGGGACAAGCCAGGAGAAGATCTGAGATGTGGAGTGACTGATGTCCCTGCCTGACAGGTGGAGGGGTCTAGGGCAGGGATGGAACAGTTGATTATGTCACACACCCTTCCTCTGAAGCTTGTTTTCTCCCTGGCCCTGGCTCCCGGGAGACTGACCAAGGACTGCATCCCCTGGATTCCTCTGCCCTCCACGTTACAGCTGATCTGGCCAATGGCAGCGCTGGCAGGTGACATGGGATGGGAAGGCAGGGTTGGGGGATTGTCCCTTCATAATCACAGCTCTTACCAATTCACCCCACCTCTATTCCTCTAGCTCTCTCCAGGCTTGGCAACATTCTGCCCTTTCCTCTGCTTCAGGTCTAAGGGTGGCAGAAGCTGCAAATCTCTGGGGCTCCCACATTCCTGTGGCTTCCCTTCCCCTTGGTTAATTGTTAATTATCCTACAGTTGGAGCCCTTCATTGGAACCATCTGGGGTGAATGCCGCTTCCTGCTCAACCTGCCAGGTCAGGTATGGTAGGGTAGGGTCTAAGCTAGGGGTCCAGAGCTGGAAAGCTTAAGATACCCACAGGACCAGACAGGTGGTGTCACACACAGAGCCTGGAGAGAGGTGTCGGGGAGTGGTGGGTACTGGGGAGGTGACAAAGCCCAGTCCCATCCACAAGCGTGGTCACGTCTTAGGCTCTACTCACTGGTATCCTGTGTGGGCCCTGTGCTGCCAGAACATCTGATTTTTCAATTTTGTTTCTTTTTCAAGAGCGGGACTCTCAATTTTTAAATGTTACTAATTTTATTTATTTATTTTTATTTTTTTATTTTTTGAGATGGAGTCTAGCTTTGTTGCCCAGGCTAGAGTGAGTGCTGTGGCGTCAGCCTAGCTCACAGCAACCTCAAACTCCTAGGCTCAAGCAATCCTGCTGCCTCAGCCTCCCGAGTAGCTGGGACTACAGGCATGTGCCACCATGCCCGGCTAATTTTTTTCTATATATATTAGTTGGCCAATTAATTTCTTTCTATTTATAGTAGAGAGGGGGTCTCGCTCTTGCTCAGGCTGGTTTCGAACTCTTGACCTCGAGCAATCCGCCCGCCTCGGCCTCCCAGAGTGCTAGGATTACAGGCGTGAGCCACCGCGCCCGGCAAATGTTACTAATTTTAAAACTTTTTTTAAAAAATCATTTTTTTTTTTAAGAGATGGCAGGGGCCTCACTATGTTGCCCAGGCTAATGTCAAACTCTTAGGGTTCAAGTGATCCTGCCTTCAAGTGCTGGGGTTATAGGCTTGAGCCGCCACATCCAGCCTAAAACTTTTTTTTTTTTTTTTGAGGAAGAGTCTCACTTTGTTGTCCAGGCTAGAATGGGATCATTACAGCTCACTGCAACCTCTAACTTCTGGGCTCAAGTGATCCTCCTGCTTCAGCCTCCTGAGTAGCTGGGACTACAGGTGGGCATGACCCCCCCCTGCTAAGTTTTGTATTTTTTGTAGAGACAGGGTCTTGCCATGGTGAGCACGCTGGTCTCCAACTTCAGCCTCCCAAAGTGCTAGGATTACAGGTGTGAGCCACCAAACCTCACCAACTTTGAAACATTTGAAAAGACCAATAGTCAAGCATGATCATCGTGAGGGGTCCAATTCTGCAGAATGGCGGGCAGCTGGTGTTGTGCGAAAGGCGAGGCTTTGGCGGCAATGCACTCCTCTGCAGGACAAAGGCTGAGTCCTCCTCTACCTCTAGTCCAGTCAGGCTGATGCCCTGTTCCGAGGGTTTAAGGCCGGGAGACACCACGCAAAAGCACTAACAATAATGGTACACACGTAGGGTGGGAGCTGGAGAAGGAGCCGGGACTCATTCCTGGCTGAAAAATGCCCAGACTCTGCGGAACCCAGAATTCATCATCAGCTGCGTCCCCTGGGGGGCAGGCATGCGGGTGGTCGGTGAGCCTACCGACCTTTCCACAGCTCCCAGGGCCGCCTGCCCCTCTGCCTCCACACCGGCTACTCACTGTGCGTGGACGGCCCTTCCCTCCAGGTGTGGCCTCGGCAGCCCCGGCCCTTCCCGCATTCGGCCCTTCCCGCATTCGGCCGCCCCCTAGTCCTTGGCTACATCTGTCCACCTGCCCTGCGAACCCCAGGACGTCTGCCCGGCCCCGGCTGAGCACCGACCCACGCGGGCGCGGGCACCTAGCCTCTCCCGGCCCCGCCCCCCAGTCTCCACCGCGCACGGGGGTCACCGCCTCCCTGCACCGTCGTGGGGTCCGGGCGGGTCCTGTGGACGGACACCCGCAGGCGCCCCCTGGATCGCAGCAGAAGTGGCCGGGTCGGGGGAGGCGGTGGTCGGAGCGGCCGGACCTCGCGGCACCCCCAGGGGCTGCCCTGGGCCGCCAGGCGGGCAGGGCGCCGGGGCCGGGCCGTGGGGGACCCACGAGGGTCCGGGACGCCGCCGTCCCCGCCGGGCGCGCAGTCCCCGCGCTCCGAGACTCGGCGCCGGTGGCCCCGCGTGACCGGAAGTTCACCCCCAGTGGGCGCGCGCGGGGCGGGGCCGGCCGGCGGCACTTCCGGTGCCCACGCGCCGCTGCCGCGCAGCTCCGGGGCCGTCACTTTGTGTAGCGCGGGGCGCGCAGCCGCCCGCAGGCCCCGGCCCGGCCCCGGAGTCCGGCCTGCGGCTCGGCCGGCGCGGCTCCCGCGGTGAGTGGCCTCGCGGGGCGGGGCGGGGGCGGCGGCGCGCGCGGCAGGTGCGGCTGGCCCGGCTCGGGGGCGGCGGCGGGGCCAGGCTGCCCCTCGACGCCGGGCGCGGAGGTTGGGGAGGCCGCGGCGCTCGGCGGGGCCTGGGCCTGGTGGGGCCGCGGGTCGGGCCTTCCGCGGCAGTTCCCCGCTCCGCGCCCTCCGCGGACCCTTGCCCGGGCCTGCGCGCTGGGAGTGGGCTCTGATGCCCCCAGGCCGGTCCAGGCTGGCAGCGCCGAGTGGGCGGGCTGCTGAGGACACGCGCGACACTTCGGGAGGTGGCCGCCCCTCTTCGGCCGCAGGGGCAGGGTCTGGACCGCGCCGCCCCCGGGACACACCCATCCAGGAGGGGCTGTCACCGCCTTGGTCTCTGCAGGAGATGGAGGCCCAAGAAACCCCCCGGGGCAGGGAGGTGGCTCGGCTGTCGCCCCCAAAAGCCTGCTTTGAGACCTTCGGGGGGCCTTGTCTGAGCCTTCCCTCATCTGCAGATAGAGCCCCTGTGGGCTGCTATGCTGTCCTCTGTGGCTGTAGGTGGGTAGAGAAACCCATTCCTAGGGTTGGATGGGGTCTGGACTGCCCCATGTGCCAGCGGAGGTAGGACAGAGGCTGGCCCTTGGTCAAGGACCCTAGAGGCAGGGGGAAGGGGAGATGCAGGCACCAGGAGGTGCAGGTCCCTAGCTCTGCCTGTGTGGGGAGACCTTGGCACTTGGTTTGGCTCAACAAGTGTTGGCAAGTCTGGGGAGTTGGCTGGAGTGGTGAGGGGGCAGCCCTCTGAGATCTGGGATGGCCCCCATGGATATACCTGCACCAGGAGCAAACCCAGGAGAGTAGGGGGAGTCAAAGTCCATGAACAGACAGGATTGCAGTGATCAGGGAAGGAAGTCTCCTTGGAGGATCTGAAGCCCTGAAGGGCCTTGAGGTCAGTGGGGCCACCCAGATGGAAAGAAGGGGACTAGAAACAAGTGTACCCACGCATGTCCTATTCCCCTAAGTGTGTTTCCTTGGGTTTGGGACTTTTGTGGAGCGTTTCTAACAATTTTTAGGCTTTGCCACTTCTTTCTGTCCTTGTCTCTATTCCTTCTCTTGGAAGCTGTCTTGTCACACTCAGTTCTAAATGTCTGCAGCACCATATCCCAGGGTGCAGGGCCCCAGTGGAAATGAGGGTCTGGGATGACCCAGGGATTTACATTGATGAGGCTGCTTAACCTGACCCCCTGTGGTTTCTGACCTGGAATCAGATGCCGGGGGAGACGTGAGCAAAGTAGTTTTCAGTGGGTTGACAGGTCGGAAAGAGATGGGAGAATGTGTGGGTCTGGGCTGGCAGAGAACCCAGGTCTGAGTTGCCAGAATATATAGCTGTGCCCAGGATGGGCACAGCTGCCCATCCTGCTGTGCCCATGGCCCTGGGCTCCAGGTGTCAGCATGGCTGTGTCTAACATTCCCCCGAAGTCCATTTTTCAAAGTATTCTGTCCTGAACCTTGGGTTGGGGCACATGCGATGTCTGGCCCTGGGCCTGCTAGGGGACTGCTGTCCTCTGCCAGGGCTGGTCCTCCCCTTCTCTGGTCATTGGTGTGGGTAGACTTCTTGGGAGAAGAGGCTTTACCCTGGATCCTCTTTGGAGGCAGAGACTCTCCACTGCTTCTGTGGTGATTTCCAGTTTGAAGGACCCCCCCAGTACTGGTCATCCTGTTCTGGAGCACAACGGTAGGGCCAGAATGTTGAGTTAAAAAAATTCCATGTCTGTCACATCAACCGCAGGCTTTACAGCCAAATTTCTTCAGTAAGTTAAGCGAATGTTTGTTATGTGTCTGGCATGGGGGGGGATTCAGAGATGAGCAAAGGGAGCTCCTTTGATTGTACTTAGACAAAAGACAGTTCCATAAGTATATTAAAAAAATGTGGTGGGTTCTGCAAGGGAAGAATACAGGGAACCTGTGTAACAGGCATCCAGGGGGGCCACCTCCAGAAGGTCCCTGAAGAAGAGGGGAAGAGAGTTCTGGGGAGAGGGAATGGCACATGCAGAGGTCCTGAGGTGAGGCTAACATGGGCTACTTTATTCCAAAGTCATGAAGCTTGCTTCTTTTGTTCAGTCCTCACATATGGTGGCCTGGCCTGTGGGCATCTGAGGTTGCTGCTCTAGTGGTGGCCAGCCAGGAGACAGCTCTGCGGTGCTTGGCATGGCATCTGGGCTCAGCCTGAATTGGCAGCCTGAGGCCTTCCTGAGAAAAGCCCTAGTCTGGGCCTCAGG
>VSMD01048982.1:0-177520 GCA_008750895.1 Mirza zaza
TCAGGGATGCTGCCTTCTCCAGGTATGCCTCTCCCACAGCTGTGGCTGCAGGGACTTAATTTGTAGGGAGGAGCCTGTGGCAGCTGCCACCCCAGCCACAGCTGGACTGCACTCACCACACATCTGGGGCAGCCTTCTCTGGCAGAGGCCCTTGTGGCTTCTCATTTTCCATTCCCTTCGCTGTGGCTAAGTGGTGTGGGGACAGAGAAGGGAGGGCTGCCCACCATGGCCTGGGGGTTGAGGAATATGAGTTTGCTGATTTAATAAAGAATCCCAGTCTTTTCTGGATGGACTCTGGCTGTGTCTGGGCGGCTATGCCCACTGTGGGGAAGGGAGGAATACCGACCCGGTGCGGGGAATGGAACGGGGAAAGGGGCAGAGAGGGAAGGCTGCGGTGCTAACCCCCCTCTTCAGTTTCTTCCCTCATCCTTTCTCATTTGGTTCAGGGGAGGGTGGGTTGGGATTGAGAAGGGACAGGATCTCACAGCTGCCCTTGGGCAGGGAACCATAGTGCAGAATATGTGGGCAGTGTTCACAGGGAGGTGAGGCCCTCTGCACCCAATGAATCCAGCAGTTCTGCCTGGTACTCCTGGCCGGGCCTGCCCTTCTAGCTGGAACAGCTTCTCAGCCACTGCAGGGGCGCGGGGCTCACTTTTGGCACAGCCCAGAGTCCTGGCAAGTGCAGTGAGTGCAGGTGGGAGGCTCCTCAGGCAGGCGTGGGGCAAGGTGGCCTGTGTTGGAGTTGGCCAGACGTGAGTAGGGGCTGAGGGTGGGCGTTGCAATGGAGAGGGGGACTGGAGAGTTGGGGAATGAGCAGGAGAGAGGTGTGTTGCCTTAGACCAAGATAATCAAAAATTTTTTTTTTTGAGACAGAGTCTCACTCTTGCCTGGACTGGAGTGCCATAGCATTAGCCTAGCTCACAGCAACCTCACACTCTTGGGCTCAAGCAATCCTCCTGCCTCAGCCTCCCTAGTAGCTGGGACTACAGGCATGTGCCACCATGCCCAGCTAATTATATATATATTTTTTTTAGTTGGCCAATTAATTTCTTTCTATTTTTAGTAGAGTCGGGGTCTCGCTCTTGCTCAGGCTGGTCTCGAACTCCTGAGCTCAAACAATCTGCCCACCTCGGCCTCCCAGAGTGCTAGGATTACAGGTGTGAGCAACCTCTCCCGGCCAAGATAATCAACTTTGAGTCAGGTTGTCTCCAGTACCCAGCCCTGACCCAGGCATGAATGTCCCACCCATAGTCTGCAACCCCTCGGTGTCACCTTTACCCCAAGTTTTCCTGGCCAGACCCTGTGTCTTCCTAGGGAGAACCTGAGGGGCCACAGGCCTGCCTGACACTAGTCCCACCCCAGGGGCCTGCCTGCCATTGTCCCTCTCTTCTTTCTACTTTGGGGCATCTCTCTCCTTAGGAGGAGAAAGCCACAACACTGTGCCTGGGGGTAGCAGACTGCGGATTTGTAACCAGAGAGTTTTCTTTCCCCACTGATCCCCTGCTGCCCTGAGGCTCCCCATTCTGAGCAGGCCTTGGCCTTATGGCAACCCTCGAAGAGAGGGTATGTGCTTGCTTGCTGCACTCCCACGGGCTGGGCACAGATAACATAGGCTGCAGCCTGTGTGAAAATCCCTGGGGTGCCAGGCACTCCACCCCTTTATGTGCCGCTCAGGAAGGCTTGTGGGATGGCAGTGAGGGAGAGTGATGTCACCGAAGACAAAACACTGAATTCGCTGATACCCTAAAACAACAAACTCTTTGCCACCTTCCCTAATTTGTTTATAGCTACGAATTATTGGTCACAGGCCTGACAACTCTGAGAAATGCAGTGTGGACACCAAGAACCACTGCCTTCTAGAAGATTCTCCCGAAAGCCTGAGAGGTGGATATTAACATATTATTTCCCCCATTTTGTCCCCACATGAGGACGCTGGGTCTCAGAAAGGGCAAGAAACTTGCCCAAGGCCACACAGCAGTTAAGTAGAGGAGCAGGGATTGGAGTCTAGAGGTCCTGGCTATGAGCCTGGCTGGGCTTACTGAGAAGTGGAACTGCCGAGGGACTGGGGGGCAGAAGGGTGGGGTGGGGGTGCTCTCATCGGTAAACTGAAGATGATAATTCTTTCCACATGAGGTTGCTTTGAGGATTAGATGAGACGTACGTGGAAAGCACTTTGCGTAGTGAATGCTAGACACAGTAAGCGCTCGGGATCAGAGTGGAGAATAGAAGGTGGGGTTCGAGTGCATGCTGGGCTGGGAGAGAGCCAGTGCTCAATGGTGCCACACCCTTTACTGCTGCCCTGTTGAACATGGGCTAAGATGCTTCGAGTGGCCCTACGCCCCCTCCCCAGAATAGCTTCTTTTCAAGGCAGACGCTGACTGGATTTGAGAGGTGCTCAGCCGTGGGGCTCGCCTCCCTTCTGGCTGTCCCTGTCACCTCACCCAGCAGCTTTGTGAGGAATCCCAGCAATTCCCCTTAACCCATCTCACTGCAGGCTCAGCTCCTTCCTTCTCGAACTGGCCTTCCCCGGCATCTCAACGTTTTGCTTTGTTTGCCGTTGGTTTGCTTTTTGTCCCACCTGAGGTCACAGTTTCATTCCTAATTCTGCCTCGCTCATCTCTTCTGAGCTCCCTTGAGGCCCTGGAGCCCAGAATGGGGCTAGGAGGAAAAGCAGCCTCTGCACGGCACCCCCTTTTCTTGTCATCTCCTAGCATCCTGTTGTCTGTGGCTCTCTATGCTGGTGTTTTTTGTTTGTTTGTTTTTTTGAGACAGAGTCTCACTCTGTTGCCCGTGCTAGAGTGCCGTGGTGTCAGCCTAGCTCACAGCAACCTCAAACTCCTGGGCTCAAGCGATCCTCCTGCCTCAGCCTCCCGAGTAGCTGGGACTACAGGCATGCGCCACCATGCCTGGCTAATTTTTTTTCTATATATTTTCAGCTGTCCAAGTAATTTCTTTCTATTTTTAGTAGAGATGCGGTCTCGCTCTTGCTCAGGCTGGTTTTGAACTCCTGAGCTCAAACGATCCATCTGCCTCCCAGAGTGCTAGGATTACAGGCGTGAGCCACCGCGCCCAGCCTACGCTGGTGCTTTGTGACACTCTGCACTTGCAGGACTGTTCCTGCTGCCTGGAACAATCTCCTTACAGCTCTCACTTTTGTCTCCTTCAAATCTTCATTCACTTGCCACCTTCCCTGACCACCATATTTAAAATTTCGCACTCCACCCTCCTTTCCTGCTTTCTTTTATCACCCAGTATATTTTATTTTCTGTCCTCACCCATAGAATGCACACTACACAAAGGCAGGCGTTTGTTGGTTTTGTTCACGTGGAGTGGTGGTTGGCATGATGTAGGTGCTGGATAAATATTTGTTGAATGAATGAATAAGCAGCACACCAGCCCCATGCAGCTCCTGGCCTGGCAACACTGCGCCTGGTCAGCCCAGGGGCCTGGCAACCCAGCCTGTCCTCGGATCCGAGACGGAACCCAGCCTCCAGTGCTTCCTGATCGTTCATTTCCAAAAGGGAAAAATCCGAGAAGCTGCACCCCGTCCAGCCAGAGGAGTGGAGGCTGGGGATAGAGGGCGATGTGCATGCTCTGGGCAAATGGGGAAAAAAGAATGGGAGGAGGGCAAAAGGAAGAGGTAGAGCCAACTTTGGTTCATTTATTCCTTGCCTTCAGCCTTGAAGTGGAAAATCACTGTGGAGGTGGAGGGAAAGTGGGCTTGGCCCGTGGTGGCCAATGGAGAGGAGAGTTGGGGAAGGGAGGCAGAGAGGAGGAGAAGGAGGAGGAGGAGAGAGAGGGAAGACGGTTTCAGACGCTCCGCCCAGTTGGGCTCACCTGTGGGTAAGAGGTAGCCCTGTGCGGCCTGTTCATATGCGTGTGAGTGTGCGTGCAGGTGTGTGAGAATTCACAGGACTTGGGCTCAGGGGGGTGCTGGTGGGAGGAGATAAATCCATGGCTGTGTGGAGGCTGCCTGTGAGTGTGTGCTTACCAAGGCTTGGGGATGATGGATACAGAGAGGTGTTGGTCCTGAGTGTGTAGGCATCTGTGTGTTTGTACGTGGCTCTGTGGAGAACAATGCGTCCCATTCCTGCCTTGGCCGCTGAAGGAGACCTCTGAGAGCTTGGCAGAATGCCCAAGGAGCAGTGGAACAGGGAAGGAGCTGGATGATAGGACCTCGGGGAGGGAGCAATAGAGGGCCTGGGATTAAATTTGTTGAAGAAAAGGCTAAAAGGGTGAATTAATAACTGTCTCCTTGCAAAGAAATGGGTTTTAGCCCCAGTGGCCAGGGAGGTGGATTAGAAGAAAATGCACTGTTGTTGCATCTAGAGAGATGTAGGTTAGACAAGGAAAAATGATCCTCTTGACTCTGAAGGTTATTAGCCTCTGGAATCTCTTAGGGGTCGGGAGGAATGTCTTCAATAATAGAACAAATCTCATCTTCTTATGGGGGAAAATGGGCAGTTCTGCCTGGGAATGCTCATATATATATACACACTCATTTTTTCATTCGTTAATTTAAGGATTATTGAGGTTCTACTTTACATCAGGCCTTATGGGGGAAATGGACTGTTAATACATGATTGCTTTGCTCAAAGAGTGCATTGTTCCACAGGGGAGACAAAACACAGATAGGAGCCACGATAATTCAGGGCGCCAGTGACATGAGCCTTGGGAGAAGGACAAATGGGGCTCTGCGGGAAGACAGCTCACCAACCTCCCAGTACTCTGGATGCATTCCTGGGTGGTGACTGACGATGACATCATGGGGAGCCGAGGCTACATACCTTAGGGGACATCTGCCCTGATTAGCCCAGGGGAGTGGGCAGCCTGTTAGGGGGGCTCCTCTGGAGAAAGGAGCAGTCACTGGCTCTGTGGCCAGAGGTCACATGGCCGGTGAGGGGGCTATTCCTTTCCTGCCTGGGGGGGGGGCGGGCAAAGAGGTCGGAGTCAGGCTGAGTCAGGGGGAGTACGAGGGATCAGGCAAGGACAGATCAGCATCACTGGGGTGGGAGGTAGGTCGGGTTGGGGGCGGTATACAACAAGCATCTCTTCAGATACCGGGGCTGTCGCATTGTTTCACCCCACTGTTGACAGGACCTGAATTTTGAACTGGGTTTCCATTAGAGAAATATGGCTCAGTGTGGTACTGATCCATGACGATGATGACAACGATGGTGGTATTCGCCACCATTTTTCTGCTAGTCACTGTGCTAGGGACTCTATTTGCATTTTCTATTTGTTTTTTCATTATTTCAAAAAATGTTTCTTGAGCACCTATTCAGGGTGAGCCGTCTGCTGGGTGCTGGATGATAGAGAAGTTAAAACAAGACACGGTCTATGTCGTCCTGGGAAGAGCTGGGAGCCAGTTATAACACGGTGTGATATGCGGCATGATAAGGGCAGTCTGGGTGCCCTGAGAACACAGCCTTGCGGGGAGGGGCATCAGTGAAGGTTCTGGAAGACAGTGATGTCTGAACTGAGTGCTTAAGGATCATTAGAAGCATGAGGAGGAGGCCAGTGGTGGTGAGGAGGAGTGTCCTAGGAGGGACGTACCCTGTGCACAGGCTGCAAGTGAGAATATGCAGGACTGGACGGTGGAACGCTTGTGTTTAGAGGCATGAGGGCTGAGAAATGCAACTGAAAAGGGAAGTCAGGGCCAGAGCATCAGAAGAACTTCAAGGTCAAGTTAACAATTTTGGACATCTCACTGAGGGCATGGGGAGCCATGGGAGGATTTTGAGCAAGGGAATGAAGAGTTGAGGGTTGTGCTTTATTTAGAAAGTTCCATTAGGCTGCAGGGTGGAGAATGACCTAGGGTCGGAGACGCCTGAGACAGGCAGACTTAGGAGGTTATTACAGGAGCCCAAGCTAAAGTGAGAGTGGCCTGGGTGGGTTCAGGGAAGGGCAGTGGGGATGGAAAGAAGAGAATGGATTTCAAAATTGGTAAGTACTCTTTGATTCACTGTGGAGAGTGAAGGAGAGGGAGAGGGGTCAAGAAGGACATCCTTGGCCAGGCTCGGTGGCTCACGCCTGTAATCCTAGCACTCTGGGAGGCCGAGGCGGGCGGATTGCTCAAGGTCAGGAGTTTGAAACCAGCCTGAGCAAGAGTGAGACCCCCATCTCTACTATAAATAGAAAGAAATTAATGGCCAACTAAAATATATATAAAAAATTAGCCAGGCATGGTGGTGCATGCCTGTAGTCACAGCTTCTGGGGAGGCTGAGGCAGCAGGATTGCTTGAGCCTAGGATTTGAGGTTGCTGTGAACTAGGCTGATGCCACGGCACTCACTCTAGTCTGGGCAACAAAGTGAGACTCTGTCTCAAAAAAGAAGGACATCCTTCTGGCTTCAGCAACTAAGCAAATGGTGATATCTGTCACTAGGCCAGGAAATCCAGGAGAAGGAGCTCGCCACCACCACAAAATATTATTCTCATTTCCCATTTTACAGATAAGGAAACTGAGCCTAAGAGAGTAAAGGTAACTTGCTGAACCCAGCTAAGGAACAAACTGAGATTTGAACTTATGACCACAGAAGTCCAAGCTATCACCTGCCCTGCCGTGGGGCTCCCCTGTGAGGTGGCTTTCCCTGGGGCTGGGTTCAGCATGTAGCTGGTTTGAGCTGCATTCTTTCTGTAAGCAGAGCCCAGGGCCACAGCAGAGGAAGGAAGAGGTCAGGCTTGGGAAGAGGGGCAGGAAGTTCAGCTCGGCAGCAGCCACCTCTCTGAGGCAAACAAAGATCTGGATGCTTCAGATGGGAACTAATGGAGGGTAACCTGAGGTCCAGTTCCCAGATCCTGTTCCTTGGGGTTTCTATCCTCAAGGCTCAGATAGCCCAACTTTTACCTTCGGCAATAAAAGCCACCGCTGACCACCAGGGCAATACCTGAGAGTTGCACTTTTAAGGCATTAGCATATCTATTAATTCCAGAGAGGCTTGTCACCTCTTGGGAGGGCTTTAGTATTTTTATACCTTTTGAAGAGAAGAGAAAAACTGGAGCCTGTAAGTGATTTGTCCAGGATGCCAGCGTTCTCGAGAGTAGAAAGCATGCCTTATGTATCTTCGTGAGGTTCACGGTTCTCAGAACAGATGGTGCCGGGCCAAGAACGAGCTCAGTTAAAGTTCATGGTTTTAAATTGGTTCTACATGTGCTAGAATCCATGTCTCTAGATTCCTGGTTACTCAGCTGATGTTGAAAGTACCCAAAGTCAAGCACCCCTGGAGATGGCGTTGGCTGCAGGCTCCAGTGGACACAGGATGTTTGGGGTACCCCATGCCCCAGCCTATATCTTCTCCTAATCCTTCCACAAGGAGTCCCAACTTCTTGAAACTTGTTCTGTTCTCTAAGTGAAGTCCTCAGACTGCTAGCACTGCAACCTCCTGGGATGCGGGTTAGAAATGCAGGTTCCATGACCACAGGGTCATGGGTCACAGGGACACGAGGCCCAGCAGTCACTGAGGGATGTGGCCTTGGCATGGGCAGGGCTGTGACCATCTTAATCCCCGTTGTACACTCCCCCTTTCCCTGCCATGCCTTCTCTACTATGCTGCCTGGTAAACTAGGCTTTGACCAAATAAATGCGTTCAATGGATTTTAAAAAACAGAAATGCAGATTCCAGTTAGACCTATGAGACCTACAGACTGAGGATCTGTGGCAGAGCTCGTGGGGGTGGTAGCCTGAATTTGCGTTTTAAACAGGCTTCTCCCATAATCCGTAGGCAGCACTATCCTAGGAGATTCAGAGAGAAGTTTTTCCAGTAAGAAAATTAAAGTCTGGTAGGCCCTGGCCCTAGGCCTTGAACAGGAGCTGGCCCTGCCCCCCACCCTGCAGTGTTTGGTGACTGTGGCTATGTTGCCAAGGGAACCAGGCTGTGTAACTTCCTGGCTTTGGTGGTTTTCCCCCTCCTTGGCCTTATCTCAGCATCCGCCACCCAGTCCAGGGCCCGTGCTGGTCACGTAGGAGGGGAAGCCGGTGCCAGGCGTGCGGAGGCGTGTCCAGGACACCAGGGCAACTGCAGGCCCCAAGACCTGGGGTGGGCAGGAGGGTGGAGATGTGGTTTTTGAGAAGGCAGGGAGGCCGCAGATTCCTTAATGTCTTTCTCCTGAGTCCAGGAGATATCTGCCTAGCAGGAATGTAGGGAAGGGGTGTGGGGACAAGCATGGGGCTCTCTTTGTCATTAGTCTGGCATTTCATCCCTCATTCACGCCTGATCCCCCCCTCCCTGGGGGTGCCCTTCTGGCCTGTGTGCTCTCCTCTCCTTCCTCCCTCCCTTCTCCAGACCTAGGGCCTCCAGTCACAAGCACCCCACAGTGGTCTCCACTTCCACTCCCACCCTAACACCCCCGCCCCAAGCTCCATCCGCCCTACTCATTCTCCTTGGTTCCACGTTTCTTCCTGCCCCTCTGTGGTTCTCACAGACTGTAGCAGGAGGGCTTGACCTGGCTGTCTTCAGGAATAGGAAAGAGATGGAGAGTTTTGAAGAAAGATGGAACGCAGCAAATAGTTTGAGTAAAATCAGTCATGCATTTAAGAATTTATTTATGTTTTAAGCCCAAATTTGATTGAGAAAGAATTTAAGGCAGTTTCGAGAGTTCAAGTACTCCAGGAAGAAGGGGACAGTGAAATAGCCTTTTTTGGCGTCTATGCAACTTGCAGGGTTTATGATCTGATTCCTGACGGTGTTTATATTAATTACACTAAGAACAAAGAGCCCCCCTATTCCCATGCTCTAGGGGAAAGAAAAGGGAAGAGAACAGCCACGGACTGTGCAAATTGAGTTTTGAGGCTGCTGTTATCCTCACACCACCTCACTGAGGGGCCATTTCCCCATCTCACAGGAAAGGAAACAGGGCCCAGGTGGTTAAGCAAGTTACCCGAGGTCTCTCGGCTCTGAGTGGCTGAGCTGGGGTTCAAACCCCGAAAAAAAGTCATCACTTGCCTTCTTCACTCTGCCCCCCCAGGGAACACAAGTCACGGCAGCGCTTCTTCGAGGCTGTGTGAGATGATGTCATGGACTAGGACCCAGGCCTAGAAGAAACGATGCTTTACTGAGGACTAAATGGGCATAGTGGGATTCCTTTCACCGGGCGGCGGGCTGGGCACCCTTAAAACGGGAACAGGAACTGTACAGAGGAACGAGGGCCAGAGGAAGGTGGGGGACCCCTGTCCTGGAGAACTGCCAGGAGTTAGCAAAGGAGTTCAGAGAAAACACGAGAGAAACAGACCATCACTGACAAAGAGCTACATGCACTCAACATAGACTCTTCCACAGGAATGTGGAAACCCCAAGTCTCACTCTAAACGTGCGGTTCTGCTCCCCGCATCCCACTTCCTTCCCCCACTTCTTTCACACCAGTTTAAGCTTCTCTGGCCCCTGTGCTGGGAAATGCAGGCTCCTAAACACAATTTCAGAGGAGAGAGGGGAGGAGGAAGGAGCAAGAAGCAGGGAACCAGTCTCCCTTCTCCCTGTTCTTAGACAGGAGACACGCTCAAATGAGAGGCCAGACTTTTCATTTTAACCAAATAGTTCTGCTGGACGTTGTCTCCCAGCCTCCTCCCATTTGAAATGTGCTTATTCATCACAGAGTCAAAATTTCCTCAGCCAGTGCGGGGAGCATCTCAGGGGCCAGTGGGGTGACCAGGTGCCCAGAAGACTGCAACACCTGTGGGGGACGAGGAGGAGGTGCCAGGACCAAGTCCAGCCTAGGATTGCTGGGCTCTGCTCCCAGCTGGCGCCCAGCTCCTCTCCTGGCCCTGGGCTCCTTGCCCCTGGCGACAATCAGGCTTTATTCTGAGATTTCTCTGGGAGCAGCTCCTCTGGGGCTTCTCTGGGAGTGGGAAAGGTCAGGCAGCTGGAGGTGCAGGCAGGGTTGGGCGGAGAATCTGGACCTGCCCTCTTCCTCCCACATTTTTAGCCTCTTAAACCTTCCCCATTGTTCTCAGCCCTGGTAGCTTGCTAGGCAGTGAGAGTGGGTTGAAAACGGAACAGAGCACAAGGAGGCAGGTGCAATGAGAGCTTGGGGATCAAGGTAGAAAGAAAAGGACTCGGAAGATGCACGAGTAGAAACGAGGGGAAGAAAAAGAAGGAAAAGATGAAAGAGAATGGTGAGGGAGGAGTGTGCAGAGCTTGGCTGAGCCTGGGAGGTGAAAGTAAGGGCACCCCCATCCCTGCCGGATATGGCTGCGCTTTAGAGCCAAGTTTTGCTGAGAAGGGAAAGGTTGCCTCCCTACTTATCAGGGGTGGAGCCTGGTTTCCTGAGGCCTGAAGCTCATGCAATTCTGAGAGCCCCATTTGAGAAAAAAGAAATACAGAATTATTAATACAAAGTTAATTGCAGGGGTAAATATTTATTTGGAAAAATAAAATAAGCCATGACAAATTATAAATTTAAAAAACTAGCAAATACTATAAACATCATAATCTCTAGAAGAATAACACAAGATTAATATGAATTAACTGCCTGAAGCTTCTCTGAAATACAGTGTGACCTTTTTTGCCTGCATATGCTTTGATCGTCTCTTCATATGACAATGATTTTATAATATCATTTTCTATAGAGAGAATAGAAAGATAAATCAGTCTTTCCTCTGCATGGATTGATCAACGATTTATTATCGATAGATTAGAATGTTTCTTTCTTTTCAGTTTGTTGTTAAATCGTGTTACTTTTTATGATTGCTATCCAATTGGGGAAAATCTGTATTAAATTTCTTACATGAATTTTACAAATAGTATTCAATAATCTTAAATATTCCTTGAATTGATGGCACTAATTAACCATTTTGTCATAGGTTCTGATTTTAATGTACTAATTATGAATTTTATGCAATCTCTACCAATGTCAATGCTTCATTGTCAAACCAACAAGAAATTTAATATTTTCCCAATGTGTTCATGGGATTTCCTTCCTGTTAATTGGGTTACAAAACACAATCCGAATGCCTGGTTTCTTCTATTCAAAATTTGTCTATTTCTTTTATTGAATCACAGGCATAGCTCGTTTTATTGCAGTTTGCTTTATTGTCCTTTGAAGATATCACTTTTTTTTTTTTTTTTTTACAAAATGAAGGTTTGTGGTAGCCCTGTGATGAGCAAGTCTACTGGCACAATTTTTCCAACGGCATGTGCTCAATTCATGCCTCTGTGTTACATTTCGGTAATTCTCACCATATTTCAAACTGTTTCATTATTGTTATATCTGTTATGGTGATCTGTGATCACTGATCTTTGATGTTACTATAAGCATTGTTTTGGGGCACTACAAATGGTGCTCATATAAAACGGTGAACTCAACTGATAAATGTTGTGTGTGTTCTGCCCGCTCCATGCACTTGCTGTTTCCCCATCTCTCTCTCTGTCTCTCCTTGGGCCTCCCCATTCCCTGAGACACAACAATATTAAAATTAGGCCAGTTACCAAACCTACAATGGCCTCTGTGTGTTCAAATGAAAGGAAGAATCACACATCTCTCACTTTAAATCAAAAGCTAAAAATTAAGCTTAGTGAGAAAGGCATTTCTAAAGGCAAGACATTCTGAAAGCTAGGCCCCCAGCACCAAACAGTTAACAAGTTAAGTTGTGAATGCAAAGGAAAAGTTTTTGAAGGAAATTATCAAAAGTGCTATTCCAGCAAACACATGAATGTTAAGAAAGCAAAACAGCACTATTGCTGATATGAAGAAACTTTTAGTGTTCTGGATAGAAGATCAAACTAACCACAACATTCCCTTAAGCCAAAGCCTAATTCAGAGTAAGGGCCTAACTCTCTTCAATTCTACAAAGGCTAAGAGAGGTGAGGAAGCTACAGAAGAGTTTGAAGCTAGCTGAATTTGGTTCGCGAGGTTGAAGGAAAGAAGCCATCCCCATAACATAAAAGTATAAGATGAAGCAGCAAGTGCTGATGTAGAAGCTTCAGCAAGTTATCCAGATCTAGCTAAGATCATCGATGAAGGTGGCTACACTAGACCACAGATTTTCAATGTTAAATGAAATGGCCTTCTATTGGAAGAAGATGCCATCTGGGACTTTCATAGCTAGAGAGGAGAAGTCAGTGCCTGGCTTAAAAGCTTCAAAGGACAGCCTGACACTCTTTTTGGGGCTAATGCAACTGGTAACTTTGAATTGAAGCCAATGCTCATTTATTATTTTGAAAATTCTAGAGCTTTTAAGAATTATGCTAACTCTACTCTGTGTTCTAGAAATGGGACAACAAAGCCTGGATGTCAGCACATCCGTTTATAGCATGGTTTACTGTATTTTAAGTACACCGTTATGCCCTACACAGAAAAAAAGATTCTTCTTAAAATATTACTGCTCATTGATAATGCATCTGTTCACCCAAGAGCTCTGGTAGAGATGTACTAAGAGATTAATGTTTTCATGCCTGCTAACACAGCATCCATTCTGAAGCCCATGGATCAACGAGTAATTTTTACTTTTAAGTCTCATTATTTAAGAAATACATTTTATAAGACTATAGCTATCGTAGATTCCTCTGATGGCTCTGGGAAAAGTAAATCGAAACTTTCTAGAAAGGATTCACTATATTAAGAACATTTGTGATTCATGAGAGGAGATCAAAATATCAACATTAATAGCAGTTTAGAAACTCCTGCTAGTGTAGTGTAGTATAGACACATTGCCAAGGGCCCTCCTACCAGCCTTGAGCGAGGCTCAGGAAAATGAGAGCCTTTGTTAGCTTTGAGGAAAATTTAAACAAAACCCTGGGAGGCCATTGCACTGCACTCTGTCATCTTTTCCTTCCTGCCTCAATTTAATTTTGAACTTTTTCTTCAGAGGGACTCTGGCTGAGAAAAGAACACAGACTTTGAGTTTGGACAGTTATCTTTGTTGGCCTCGGTTTCCTCTTTGGTTATGGGGGTACTAACTACCTCATAGAGACGTGGCTGTGAGAACTGGGTGAAAAACCTCTGAGAAGCATCTTATCCATAGTGGGCTGGTGACTTCATCTTTCCTCTCTGGGCTGAGGGGAAAAGGGCTGTGATGCCAAGGCTGAGTGAGGAAGGGTGCCGGATATAGGAGAGTCCCTTCCCTCAGCCCCAAGCCACCCAGGGACTGTGGTCTTCTTCGGGCCTTCCCTTCTCCTCCCTCATCTTGGTCTCTTAAGGATCCCAAAGGGAGTAAGGGCTGGGAAATCTAGGGAAGGAATGTGAAGCCTGCTGGAGTGAGTCCTTCTAAAAGCAGCAGGAGGTGACCTTGTCTCCCGTTGTCCATTCCCCTGGGGCTTGTGAACAGCCCTCAATGCCCAAGTTGGAGTAAGCTTCAGAAAGATGGGCTGTGGGGGTTTGGAGACAGGTTTGGGAGTGGGAAAGCGGCTCACAGACCTGAAGAGTCATCACCAAGAGAGCTCAGCTGGTCTGTGCTGGAAGAAGAAAACTGTCCTTGGTTGGGTGGTAGGGCTTCGTGAGGCCTGGAACTTGCGGTCTACTGGGGTCAGTTAAATTCTGTCCCCGCAGGCTGGGAGGTACCGGTGCCAAACCAAATTGGAAAAATCGTAAAACTCCCGAACTTTCTAGAACAGTACTACAAACTAGCATGTGTTAAAAGGCAGCTTCCCTAAAGCCAGTGCCCTAGATTTTTGACTTAGTTAACTGCAGGGCTTACATTTTTATTTGTAATAAGCTCTCCCAGGTGATTCTAAGCTGGAGATCTGAGACCCACATTTTAAGGAAGTGCTCCTGAGACTGCAGGCACATCCTCAGGGCTGGAAGTTCTGTCTTTGGTCTAGCCCGACTCCCTCCTGTTGTGAAACTTGTTTTTGGTCTGATCCTGCTTACTTCTCTGCAGATTAAACTCACTGGGTTTGGCTTGGCACCTCGTGGCCACTGGGGCAAAGGTAACCAGATGAGGTCTCAGGGGAAAACCCTGGGCCTGGCTCTTGGCGCCGAGGACAGAACCCCCTGGGCCGTGCACGGTAGGCCCTTTGCAGTTCGGGGCCTGATCCAAAGTGTCAGCCAAAGTGAACAGCAGGGCGTGCAGGGGCGGGTCAACCGAGAGTCTCGGTTCGAGCCCCGGCCCCGGCGGGAATGGTTGGAGGGAGGAGTTGTGGCACTAGGCAACCGCCCTCTGGGGCTGGGAGGGGCGGGGCCGGGGCGGCGCCTGGGCCGGAGATCGCGGGCTCTTGGTTGCTATGGTTACGCGTCAACACCCAGGGCCCGGGGTGGCGGTGCAGGCGGCCCAGGCGGCAGAGGTGCTGAGCCTCTCAGACGTGCGGCCGAGATGGTGAGGCCCTGGGTGGCGGAGGAGGAAACCTCGGTTGGGGACCCCGTGCGTCCCGTATTGGGTGGGTGTTCGGAGCGGGGAAAGTGGGAACCTGGGGAAGGGCAGAAGTTGGGTCTCCGTCTGGGGGTCAGGAAGTCCTGGGAGTGAGGAGGACACTCCTAGAAGAAGCAAGGGAAGTCCTGAGGGGGTTCAAAAGAGGAATCAAAGGTGGCGTGGTACCGAGTGGGGGAGTTGGGGAGAAAGAGGTGTCCCAACCCTCTCCCCCACGCCATCACCCTGGGAGCCTCCCTGGGCTGGGGGCTGTGGGATGCAGCGTGGAAACAGACACTGGGGAGGAGGCCAGATAATCGGTCCTAGAACCTGTTCTGCCACCAACTAGCATAGTGACCGTGGGTAAGTCACCTAATGTCCCCGAGCCTCAGTATTCTCTTCTGTTAGCAGGGCTTGGGTCCCAGTAGGTATTCAGTAAACTTTTGTCAATGAATGAAATGAATGAATGAGGAGGGTCTCAGGTTTGCAAGGCCCGGCAGAGAGATGGGGACAAGTCTGGGGTTCCCTGGGCTGGGGAGGACTTGAAGAGTCATGCAGGTGGAGAAGGCCACCAAGGCCTAGGAGGAGCTGTGAGGGGGATACCTGGGCTTCAGGGGAGGGGAGAGGGCAGAGGATAGGTGTTGGGGCCTTGGGTTGTGGAAACTAACGTTAGAATGTCTGGGGCACACCAGGTGACAAGGGTGGTTACTTAGGCGCACTTGTGGACACATGTCAAGCTCAGAGGCTGCACTGCTTTTCTGGGGCTCTGTGGACTTTAGAAGAGCTTTGTTAATTATTAAGTAAATAAAACTCCAACAAAGAGCAGTTCCCAACTTTTGAGGGCTCCCTGCAGTGTTGCAATGGGGGTCCTCTTTTGCTTATGCATCTTATTTGATTGTGTCTCACCTCCCTGCAGCATTTGACAAGCACAGGAGTACACGTATGTACATGAGGGCATGGCATCATGCCTGGCGTCTGAGGGCATACAGAATATGTTAGTTCCCTTTCTCTCCTGCTTTAAAATTTTTCTATTTCTAAGCCCTCATTGATGAGTAAGTTGTACCTGGGCTAGACTTGTGGGCTGCAGAGCACCCAGATCAGAGATTCTCCACCCCAGGGCCGCTCGGGGCAGGGATTTGGCCAGCTGACTGAGCCCTTCTGAGCCCTTCTGCAATCGCTGGGACAGGAGGGGGCATATGGACACCTTTGAGAGCAGAGGGTCTAAGTTACTGATCTCTGGCAGGCCAGGTGTGTGTGCGTGCCTGTGTGTGTGTGTGGTGCTGTTGAGAGTGTTGGAGGGAATGAGAAGAGGTGGTGTGGTGACAAGGCTCACAGTTAGGCAGACTCCCAGAACCCTTGCAAAAATAACTCATAACATCCTCCAGAAGGAGGGAGGGGACCTCAGCACTGACTAGATAGTCATCTTCAGGTGGCATCCTGCAGATGGCCAACCTGGTCCCGTTTGAAGGGAGGGAATAACTGAGTGGGCCACTCAGAGTAAAAGGCAGGGGGCTTGGTGCATGGGAATCCCCATTTTGTTAGTAACCCAAGGGTATAGGCAGGGAAGTAGCACTAGGCCAAGAGTTTGAAGCCTGAGTTTGTCAGCCTGTGGTGACTTTATATGCAAAGCAGGAACCTGATCTCAGGGTGGAGAGGACATCTAGGAAAGGACACGTCTTTGTTTTTGTTCAGTTGACAGGTGTTGCAGTTACGTCAGGGAAACTGCACCGACCTATTCCAGCCCCATTCCAGCTTCGTCTTGCTCGATTTGAGCTAAACCTTCTGGATCCCGGAACATAAAATGCTGTGGCTTTTTAAGGGCTGCACTCTCATGCCTTCAGAGTCAGGACACCAGGCCTGCTGTTATGCTTTATTTTCAAATAAAAACACTTTTAGTATTTTTTTTTTCTGGTCATGAAAACAGTTACCTTACTCATTGCAGAAAATTATTCAACTCATGAGAAACATCACAGGCCTCACCTGAAATTACTGTTGAGCATTTTTGTGAACATTCTTTCAGTCATGCATTCTAGGTGCACAGCCTCCATACAAACATTTTTACAGGAATACTTATGTTTCTTAAAATTTGTTCTCTTTAAAAATTAATATGTTATGGAGATAGTTCTGTATTCATGACTATAACTCAAAATCATCATGTGTTTGATGAGCTAATTTTTCTACATCAGAGTCTCTCATAGAGCCGGTAGTGGTGGCTGAATTCTTGTGCTCCTGGGGTAGGAGGTTTATGAAGAGAGGGGGAGTCGGCTGGGTTACCAAGATGAAAATATGAAAGCAGGGCTGGCATCTTTATTTGTCCCCAGTCGTCAGCTTCCTCTACCCCGCCTTTAGGAGCTGAGAAGAGCTGCCTCTCCCGGGCAGGGCTAGGTGTGCTTCTCTCTGGGCACTGCTCAGCTTCTTGCCGATATTTATTTGGTCATGCAAGAAATAAAACCAGCCCTTTATCTCTTAAAAGAACCTCTTGGCTACAGCTTCTGGGCCAGAGAGATCCAGCTTTCCCTTTATGCTTGGTTCTTCATTTTTTTCTGGTCCTTTTACACAATGACCTCCCTAATCCTTCTTGTTACTCTTGGCAAAACTGTTTATTCTAACCCTTGTGTAAGGCTTGTGGCTTCAAAGTCAGCATTTCTCAAATGAGGTTTTCTCAGCCACCCAACCCTAGAGCTCAGAGCTTCCCTCTGTCCTGCCCAGTGGCCGCTTTTCTGTGGTCATCTGTTTTCCTTCCTCTGTTCTGACTTCTAGGCTCAGGCAGTCGAGTATTCCTTGTGACTTCCTCTTGACCTGGGTACCGAGGGTATAGGAAAGGGCAGATGCAGTCTTGGACCTGGAGGAACAACCTGTAGCACGGTGGACACCTGAGCACAAGGGAGAATCTGCAGGGGCCATTGAAAAGAAACAGGAAAACAAGTGCAAATCAATAATTTCCATCTGCACTCCAAAGCCCTTTCACATATGTTATTATCCACAGTGCAGACCACATACATGATCTGGAAAATGTGGAATGGTGGAGGCATATTTCCAAAAGGCAACCGTCTCAACTGGTCTGCAGTCCTCAACAGGTCATCTTGCTCAGTTTCATTCTTTTGTTCTTCATCAAACACATGTTGAGTTCCTACTACGTGCCAGGCACTGCACCTTTTTCCTTAATAATGTGCAGAGCTCATGATCCAAAGCCTGGATCCAATACCTGGAAAACTACTTTTCCAGTTATTCCCAATGCTTAGCCTCAATCCCAACTACTGCAGTTTCTATTCATTTCCTCTTTTTCTATTTTTAGTGGAAAGGGGAGCAGTTGCTCACCACCCACTATACATATAATAACCCTTCTGAGGCTGTTATTAGACATCCTCAGGACTGCTTTATTTACCTTTTAATAAATCCAAGTTTTTTTCTGCTCTGCTATATTGGGGCTGACTGAGGATGTAGAGGGGGACTCCCTCTGTGAGCCTTTTGCTGGCTGTGCCAGGCCGTGAGGGAAAGGCACACACAGCAGTGCTCATTGTACAGGACAGAGCCAGCTGGAGAATAATTGCCCAATTGAGTGTGAAAACCTGATACAGGTGGAGCAGGTGCTGGGGTGTTTTGTTGGTAATGGCAGATCAGAGAGAGCTTTCAAAACACTGTCCAGTGTTTAGTGACCTGGAATGCAAGGTCCATGTCCCTGCCTACCCTGCCCCCTTGACAGCTGCTGATACCCAGGCCTGGGGAGACCCAACGTGTCTGGCTAGTGCCCCAGGGTAGCCTAGTTTACAGAGGTGTGGAGGGCAAGGGCTCCTCCAAGGTGAGATTTGAATCAGCTTTAGCATAAGTCTGGAGTCGTCCAGCAGTCCTTACAGATGCTGCCTGCTAGAGATAGACGCCTACTCTTGGGGCTGAGCTGAAGCTGGCCTGACCTTTGGGAATGGAGGTTGTATTAGTCAGAGTTCTTGGTTATAAGCAACAGAGCTAGGGCTCTAATTTCAGCAGAAGGGTACGTATTTAGAGGACTTTGGAGTGCTCGTAGATTTTACGCCACGGCTGGGAAAATAGACTTGGAAACTAGGAACAATGAGAGGCTCTGCAGCCAGAACCAAGGCCAAAATCAAAACCTAGAACCGGTCTGGCAAGGGCCCCTGATGCCCTGTTGCACTCCAGCACTGCCAGCTCTGGCTGTGGGTTGCTGCTGCTGGTGTCCCTTATCGGTGTCACCCCAGGCACTGGGTCTGGCTGCCACTGTTGCCTTGATCAGAAAGGTTTTCCTTGTTCTGCTTCTTGCATCACTAGTTCCCTGTCATTGTCAGGCCAGGGTGATCTCATTGGCTAAGCCCAGGTCCCTTGGCCAAGCTGGGAAGGCAAATATCTGGTGTATTCAGCTTCTGTAGTTGGAGAGGAGCCCCATCTCCCACAACTCCTTAGATGGGGAATTTGCAAAAATAGGAAGATAGTAGGGGGTTAAAAATGACTCATGAACACTAAGTGGTCCTGGGAGAGACAGAACCGGTTTTCCCGATTGTAGCCGGTAATCATTCATCGTTCATCCACTGCCTAAAGTTTATTAGGCATTGGCCACATGCCAAGCAGCAGGTGAGGTGCTTTTCCATCCTTTATATCCTCTGGTCCCTGCCATAACCTATGAGATTTCAGGGACTTGAAGGAGGTCAAATAGTAGTGTCGTTTGTGAAGAGTCTTGGAGCTCATGCTGAGAAGGTTGCAGGCAAAGAGGACACCGTGCGTTTCTGGGGAGGCAAACCCAGATGCTGCACAAGAGGTTGTCCTTGAGGGAAACCGGAACCAGATGGACAATAAGGAGAAACTGTGGCTCCTCTCCTCCTGCCATCCCTGTTTCCTTCATCCTTCCTTTCATACTGTATGACTGACTTGCCTTCCTCAGCCTCAGGGACTACAGAAATGCTCCCCCCTTTAAAATGTTTTATTTTGTTGTTAATTGACACAAAACAATTGCACATATTTATGGGATATAGTGTGATGTTTTAATATGTGTATACATTGTATAATGATCAAATCAGGGTACTTAACACATCCATGATCTCAAACAGTTATCATTTCCTTGTGGTAAGAACACTCAAAATCCTCTCTTTTAGCTATATTGAAATATACATTATTGTTACTTGTAGTCACCATACTGTGCAACAGAGTACCAGAACTTATGCCTCCTATCTGACTATAACTTTGTCCCCATTGCCAACTTCTACCCATCTCCCCACCCCTGCTACCCCCCAGCCTCTGGTAACCACCATTCTCCTGCCTGCTTCCATGAGATCGACTTTTTTTTTTTTTTTTTTTACAGAAAAGTTCCTCTTTGCAGAGCTCTCTTCTTGCAGAGACCCCCTCCTGCTTCTGTGCGGATGTCATCCACCTGTTGCTCTTTGCCCCTTATGTTTCAGGTGGGGCAAGTGGGTTTTCCACATGCCTCTGCCTGCACCCTGCTCCCCCAGCCCCTGCCAGTGTAGGCTGGAGACGTGTTTACTGCCCAGGGCCCGGATGCCGCTCAGTACTAATGACATACATTTTCTGCCTCTTCCTGCAGCCGCTAAGCACAACTGGCATCTTGAGCTCCTCTTCTTCCGCTTCCAACAGGTCAAGGACTAGGACTCGCTATCGGACCAAAGCCATAAGCTCTGAGGTAGATGAGAGCCTCTTTGGAGCCATCAAGGTAACCCTCAACAAGTTCCTCCAGGTGGCCCAGAATAGCAGTGCTCAGGACAAAGCCTACACTGGGTCACCTGGCTGTCATAGGTAACTCTCTCAGACCTAAGACAAAGGGAAGTTCTGAGAACTGAGCCGCAGAGCTTTGGCATAAAGTGGGGCTTATGTAAACAGGGGTGCCTGGCTGCTTCCACCCCTGAAATTCCTCATGCCTTTGCAGCATTTGAAATCTGTTGTAATGTCAAAAGAGAGGCTCTTCCGTAGAGAGTGCAATAGTTGCTCAGTGAGAGCTCCATGACGGAAACATTTGAAGGCCTATGGGCTAAGTTTGCAGACACACAATGACATCTTTCCCCCTCCATCCAAGAATAATAGCATCAGAGTACAACACAAAACCATCCTCCTTTCCTAGCTGCCCAACTAAAACAATGACTTAGCTTTGGGAAATGAGTAGGTCTTTATCTGCAAGTGTCATCCAGGCTAAGAGGTTGGCAGCTCCTTTTGTCCAGAAAAGGAGAGCTAGAGAATTGCTTTGAATAGTTTTGATACACATGAAGTTTAGTAGGTAAGAAGGAAAAGAGGGAAGGAGAGAAAGAGAATGAGACATGGAGAGAATAGCAGTGGGAGATTAAGAGAAAAGGAAAAGAGGAAGAGGAGAAAGATACCCCTGGTGTCCTGAATCCCTCTGCAGCAGGGCCGGTGGGCCGGGGAGAGGAGAGTGGATGTCTACCACTAACCTCTCCATCCTCAACGTGAATCAAAGAGGAGTTTCCAGAGGGTTCAAGAGGGCCTCTTTCTCCATCCAGAAGACCCTCACCCTGCAGCAATTTTCCTATTAGTAAGAGAAAGAATCAAAGGGATGCAATTTCACTTACATTTCTTTTGTTTTGGGAATGTGGGATTTTTGTCCATGTGGAATTTTCTCATGAAAGCCAAGAGAGATTCGGAAGTGGTGGAGCTCTCCAGGAGTAGTCATGCTGGATAGCGGAAAAAGGGGGCGGTCAGTAAAACGCTTGTCCCTGGCCCAGTTTCCTGGGCCTCGTCGGTGGGCGGGAATCTAGGAAGTCTCTCAACCGGCAGTAGGGGGCAGAAGTGGCCTGTGGCATGACCGAGTCGTGCCCGCTGGGAAGCAGAGACGGGCAGCAGGTGGCAGCAGTGCTCAGCACTGTCTGTGCGGAGTGGCAGTCTGAGGACAGGCAAGGCTGTCATGGCCCTGCCTCTGGTCAGGAGCACAGTTACTGCCTTAACGACGACAAATGAAATTCTCTCCTGTGTTTAGACATTTCCTGAAATAAGTGATTTCATTTTCTTGTTATCTAACTCCTTCAAGGTCAGAGAGTCTTGAAAAAAAATGATACAGCTAATCTGTATTCTTCTTGCCGAATTCCAACTTAGTGACATCCTCATATTAATTTTTTTTTTTTTTTTTTTTTTTTTTGAGACAGAGTCTCACTTTGTTGCCTAGGCTAGAGTGAGTGCTGTGGCATCAGCCTAGCTCACAGAAACCTCAAACTCCTGGGCTCAAGCGATCCTCCTGCCTCAGCCTCCCGAGTAGCTGGGACTACAGGCATGTGCCACCATGCCCGGCTAATTTTTTCTATGTATTAGTTGGCCAATTAATTTCTTTCTGTGTATAGTAGAGATGGGGTCTGGCTCTTGCTCAGGCTGGTTTCGAACTGCCCTCGAGCGATCCACCTGCCTTGGCCTCCCAGAGTGCTAGGATTACAGGCGTGAGCCACCGGCCCTCACATTAAATTTTAAGGATAGGTCTCTACCAGGCGCTTTAGCTGTTTCTAACTCCCTCAATATGGCTTTCTTGCGGGGGGGGGGGGGGGAAAGCAAATTAATCATTAGAAAGGATTAAAAATTATTAATGTCATAGATTATATTCATCTGTAACAAATTGTATGGCTTCAAACTCACTGTGTGGTCCCAAAGAGATTATTGTTAATATTTTCTCTTTCATAAAGGAGAATCTTTCATGAAGAGAGGAGAACCTAGAGACCAAAATTGTAATTTCCATTCTTGATGATTTTAAGCGAGGTATAGACACACGCTCGTGCTCACCACCCCCCACCATCCCTCCCATCCTGAGAGGAGTGCTTGCAGGAGCACAAGAGGCCTTGCTCTCAGAAAGCCAGTCAGCAGAGAACACACCCAGGCAGGCTCAGAGAGAGGGCACCACACTGCTTTCTCAGGGCCCTGGCTACCAGTGGTCCTGCAGTCTGGGCCCCTGCCGGCCTCCCCTGCCCCTGGATGGGTCGGAAGCCCCAGGAGACCGGAGGGCTACCCTTGAAGTTAGGACTGACCAGCAGGAAGTGGGGTGCCCAGCTCCTAAGCTGGTTTTTCTGACCTCACAGCCCCTGGCTCAGGGCCACAGCGACAGCCCCATCGTGCTGCTCCGGGATAGGCACACCATTGGGAAGACTCTCAGTGCCCTGGGCTTGGACCACAAGCCAGAGACCATCCAGCTTATCACCAGGGACATGGTCCGAGAGCTTATGTGAGTACCCGGGGCACAGCCCCGCCCTGCCTCCCTCAGCCTGTGCTTCTGCGAAGGATCTTTGTAGGGAGATGCGGAAGCGTGCTTGGTTTCCTTCTGTCACTCTAATCCCCACCTCCCTATTCATCCGTCCCTTTTTGTTTCATGGGTCTTTCTTTCTTCTCCATCTTGGCCTCTCTTGTTTCTTCCTGTTGTTTCTATTATTGCCATTGGCCTCTATTCCCAGCTCCTTTCTCCTCCCTTTCTTCTGACTGGCTGTGGGCTCCAGGAGACTGGTAGAGGGGAGGTGCCTAGTGGGTCCCCTCTAAGTCCCCATTAGTGCACTTGGTAGGCGGAAGTCATCCAGATGAGTCACTTCCTTTCGGCTGCATTAAGAATCTGAAGCAAAGGGAAACTGAACAGATGCCTAATTCGCCCCCTGGCTTCTTCCCAGCCTCTGAGGCCATAAGAGGAAATTCACAGGGGCTTCTTTGCTTTCCTCTGGGATTAGCCCAGCCTGCTTCCTGACTGCAGTTGCCCCCTGCTTGGGCCCCTCCTAGGGGGTCAGGCCTAGCGCAGCAGTGCGCAAGTGCTGAGAGGTTTAGCTCTGGGGTTAGTGCTTCAGTCTCTACAACCCGTTCTCCCTACTCTGGCTCCACCCGCTAAAAATTTGAATTCCCAGAACATACTGCTTGTGTCATGAGCTGGGAGGCACAGCTGGGACACAGTTCCAAGCCGCACTTGACGGCAGCTCCTTATCGAGCGCTGTCTGGTCAGCTCTGGCAGTGAATGGCCAGATGTGGTCATCAGGCCTGCTGCTTCTCCTGAGGCCTGAGGAAGGGCTCCTTCTTGGAGTGTCCTAGTCCTGGAAACATGTTGGAGGTTAAGTGGCTCGTTATTTTTCAGAGCTGCTGAAAGCAGCCCGAGCTGCTGTCTTAGATTCGAGATCACTCCCTGGTCACACCAGATCCCAGGCTGTTTGGGGCCACGTTGCTCAGTGAATGACAAGATCTTGGCCAGGGGTCCTCAAATGGGCCAGTTCACTGTCCTTGAGACCATTGGAGTGTACGCACTGTGGGCCCAGGACGAGTCCGCTGCTAAGCAGGACAGGCAGTGGCGGCAAAAACACCCAGTGGGCCAGATAAATGTCCTCGGCGGGCTGCATGTGGCCCACGGGCCATAGTTTAAGGACACCTGATCTTGGCTAAGCCCAAATCCACTCACTCATTCTGTCCACTTCCCGGATCCTCCCCCCACCCCCTACTAGTTTTATTAGATGAGGTTTCACTTCCTGTCTCAGACTGTCAGCGTCCTGTTGCCATGCACCTGTTAAATCGCCTCACCCCGAAGCAGCTTTGTTCCCTCCCCCCACCTGCTAACTCCCCCATCTTTAATGTATGTCATTTGCTTGTAATCATTGTAATTAGCTATTGGTTTGTTGAATGGGTTGGGCAGCCAGAAAGGAGGGGTCTATAGACATGTCTCCAGCTATTGTTGATCAGAGATTTTAATTAATATTTAGGGTTCAAAGCTTCTCTCCAGGCTGGATGGACAGGGACGCTTAGGTTTCTCACTAGCATCCATTTCTTCCCGGTCTAGTGTTCCTTTGCCCTTATTATGCTATCCTTGAGGGTTAATCTATTTTTAGAGTTCAATTTAACAGCTTTGAGTTCTCCCTCTGTGCCATGCACTGTGCCAGAGACGAGGCTGCCAGTGTGGTTAAGCCGGAGTTTGTGTCCTGAAGAGGCTCGTAAAGGAAACAGCCCCTGCATGGTTGGCCATGACGCAGGCAGTGTGAGCAGGGTGTGGGGGTGCTCAGAGCAGGAGGTGTGATCTATTCGGCCCCTGGGGGGCATTCGAGAACACAGGCGAGGGTGTCAGCTGCCACGGAGAAGGTAACGTAGGAACTGGACCTTGTACAAAAGGGACTTCAGATGTCTCTTTTTAACCTGCAATGCTACCGGACCCTCACTTGGAACCCCCGCTCCCCGGTGGACCCATGGCACGGTTGCAGTCTCTCCCGCCTTTGGCTGAGTCCATGCCGGAGGGTTGGCATGATGCGGGGAGGGGAAGAGAGCAGGGAAGGCTTGAGGTGGTGCCCAGAGCTTGCCCCCTCCTCTCCCTAACTGTTCGCTCCTTGTCAGCGTGCCCAAGGAGGACCCCTCTGGGGAGTCCCTAATCATCAGCCCTGAGGAGTTTGAGCGGATCAAAGAGGCATCCCTCGTCCTGACCAAAGAAGAGCTCGAGGCCAGGGAGCAAGCCTTCAAGAAGGAGAAGGAAGCCATCTTGGTACTCAAGCTCCCTGAGCCTTCCCCTCTGTGGATGGGTGGCAGAGTAGGAATGTGCTGGGGGGAGGCCAGTTTCTCACGGCAGTGGGAACCCTAGTTAAGGGACCCTAACACGAGGCACGGATGTGTACTTACTTGCAGAGGCAAGACCAGAGAGAAATACTTGAGATGGGATATGGAAGCAACTGGGGCCCCGGGGAGGGCCGAGAATGCGGCCAGGCAGTGAAGCTTCCGGTTCAGGTGGCATGGTGGGCTGAGGCAGCACTGTATTGGGTCACCTGCGGGAACCAGGCAAGCGCCCAGGGCACAGAGCACGGGGAACAGTCCCCCCCAAATCCTGACTGGTCTCCCTTAGGACGCAGTGACGACACGCAAGAAGATCATGAAACAGAAGGAAATGGTGTGGAGGAAAAATAAGAAGCTCGATGACCTGGAGGAGGTGGCCAAGGAGCGGGCCCAGAACCTCCTGCAGAGAGCCAACAATCTTCGGATGGAGCAGGAGGAGGAGCTCAAGCACATGAACAAGGTGGGTTTCTCCGTCTCCTCCTCCTCTGGGGCTCACTGCCACTCCCTCCTCCCTCCTCCTATTCACACACTGGACAAAGAGAGGGACTGAGGGCAGGGATGGGGTTGAGGGAGAGCTGCACCTGCCACGGTAGTTGCTGTGGTCAGAGGGAGGACTGGCTTTGCTACTTGCTTGCTGTGTGACTTTGAGCAAGTCACTTGACTTCTCTGAGCCTCATTTTCATCATTTGTAAAATGAAGGTGGTAAAACTGCTTAGCAGAATGATTTGCAGGATTAAATAAACTAATATACAGGAAAGCCTTTGTGGACTGTGGATTGATAAATAGATGTGAAGATATTACTTTTATTTTTATCCTGCTTGTTCCATTCTGGCCACGTATGGGGTTCGAGGCAATTGGACACTTTTTGAAGTACCCAAAGTGCTTCCTTTAGCTGAGCATGTAAAGATCAGAGGCTTATTTGAATTCTATTTTGTAACTCATTTGCATGTGGTTCACTTCCTGACCAAATGAAAAATATTGACTCTCTAATCCCTCATCTCTGATTTCTGTCTCTCAGGTAAACTTCTCGACTTATACCTCTTTTTATTTTTCAAAGCTTTTACTTTTTGTTTCTTATTGATGGAACCATGGTTTTTCATCCTCTTTTGTGTTATGTTGTGCTCATCCAGCTTAAAAATCTTTGAATCTTTGTGGCTTGGCCTCTGCAAGAGTGTCTTAACTTCCCTGAGGAGTAGAACAAGGGGTCTTAACTTGGAATTCATGGGTCTCTAAGTGGAATCATGGACCCCTGAAGTTTTGTGGAAATTATGTATAATTTTATATAATTGAATTTTATGGAGGAGAGGGCCCTAGCTTTCATCATATTTCCAAAGAGTGATCCATTACCCCACAAACACTAAGATGCAATATGCTGGCCAGGTGCCGTGGCTCCTGCCTGTAGTCCCAGCACTCTGGGAGGCTGAGATGGGAGGATTGCTTGAGTTTTCAGGAGTTTGAGACTAGCCTGAGCAAGAGTGAGACGCTGTCTCTACAAAAAAATAGAAAAATTAGCTGGGCATCATGGCACGCACCTGAAGTCCCAGCTACTCAGGAGGCTGAGGCTAGAGGATGGCTTGAGCCCAGGAGTTTGAGGTTGCAGTGAGATATGATGATGCCACTGTGCTCTACCCAGGGCCACAGAGTGAGACTCAAAAAAACAAACAAACAAAAAAATTCAATTCCCTGAAAGATGCTATTCCAGGTCTTTACTTGCATAGACCTTGGAACCTAGTAGGAGCCCAGTAAATGTCTGAGCTGAGACATGTTGAGGGGTTAACAGAAGCACGCTCTCGCTTCTCCAGACTTGGGAGTAGCCATGTGCATCTCCCGCGCACTCGGCAGTGCAGTATTCTGCTTCCACTTCTCCGCCCCTTAAACTTCCCCACCCCTAAGCTTAGTGCCACAATTTTATATCCACTTTCCAGGTCATCCTCAATGCCAAATGCCATGCCATCCGGGATGCCCAAATCCTGGAGAAGCGGCAGATCCAAAAGGAATTGGATGCAGAGGAGAAGCGACTAGATCAGATGATGGAAGTGGAGCGGCAGAAATCCATTAAAAGGCAGGAGGATCGGGAGAAGAAGAGGAGGGAGGAAAGAATAAGGTAAAGATGTGGTTTTGGTATCTCCCTCTTTCAGCCACTTCCATGTGCCTTGAGGTCCACGTGTAGCCTAGCAGAGAGGGAGGAGATTGGAGATGGTCATTATCACCATCTATTATTATCTTGAAACTTTCATAAAGCGATACATAGAATCGCAGAACTTTTTAAAGCTTATTTCTAAGACCCTAATAGATGCTTCACAATCTAGTCCTAATTCAGTATCATTTCTCACCACTTCCTGCCATCCTCTCTACATTTTCCCCCATTGCCCCCAGTGTACTAGACCTTGTCACAAGTTCATGGCTTTTGTTGTTCCCTTTTTTATGAATACCCTTCTCTTTCCTTTTCCCTCTGGAAAAGCCTCTCTCCTTCCCTTGCACGTAGCTTTGCTGTCACCTCCCCTCAGAAACTGCCCTCACTTCATCAGGCAGGTTAGGGGCTCCCTCCTCTGTGCCCTGTCACTCTCTGGCCCTTGCTAGGTGGTGCACTCATTGAAGACAGGGCCACCGTCTTATTATTATTTCTGTAGCCCCTGGGCCTAGCAGAGTATTTGGCCTGTAGGAGGTGTCTAATTCATGTTAGAATGAATAAATTCAGTCTCCCCTTCATTTTGCAGAAAAGGAAAAGTCCCAGAGGAGGTGAATCATAGGATCATACTGGCCTAGTATTAAAACACCAACCATATGATCCATGAATTACCTCTAGAAATAGTCCTCATACTACATTGAATAGCACCTTTATCTCCCCAACTGTATTCTATTCTCTTGAACCATTCATGGAGATGACTTATAGTAGACTACTTCCGGCAGACAATAGTAGGCTCCTAGTAAAAGCTTATTTAGTGGCCAAGTAGCTGTCCATCTTCTGCATAAATAGCTCCAGTGAAGGGGGAAAAAAATCTCTGCTTCATTAGGCAACTCCAAACCCGTTTCCGTGTAACTCCTTCATTCATTGCTCCTGTTTATTTCATCTGGAGTCAGGAAGCTGTTCAAGTGCTCTGTCTGAATGTGAATCTCATGCTCCTTCCCCTTGATTCTCACCCTGATCTGTGTCTTCTCCCATTCTTCCAGCCTTTGCTCCTTTGTCATGGGGGCTAGGTGCACCTGCTGATAGCCAGGGCTGAGTCTGAGGAAGTCTCTCCACTTATTAATGTCTCGGCAGCACTGCTTGTAGAACCTGGCTGCCTTGCTTTTTGCTGTTGAGCTGGGACATTGCTAAGTGGAGAGACTTTCTCAGACCCAGCCCTGTCTACCAGCAGCTGACAATGTTCAAATGTGAGATAGAATATAAAAAAGGTGGTAACCAACCCAGGCATGGGAGGTGGGGTGGAAAGACAAGTTTAATTGAGTGAGAGCAGAAGCACTAGAGGAATTAAAAGTATTGGGTTTTTTTTTTTTTAAACTCTGTGAGGCTAGCATAAGAAGGTAGCTTCCTGTGATTAGTCTGGGAAGACTTGGGAGGTAGTAGGCTTTCAGAAACTCTACATACTGGAAGGGAGAAGATGTATTATGATGTGGAGTGAACTCTTGGGCAAACAAGTGAAGAAGGGGAATCTCAGGACAAGTGAGCCCCAGAACCAGGAGCTCAGAAGAAAGAGGCCAACCCTTCAGGACATGCTGGGGAAGGGCTTTGTTCTGGGTCCGTGAAGCATATCAGAGTTTAAGGGGCACTTGTCAAATTGTTCCTGAGATTCTTCCCATCTTGGGGGTTATTTGGGTGGAGGTTGGAGCAGATAGGCACAGACCCTTGGTTTTTAAGACACTGTGGCACTGTTCCCTCCCAGAGGAAGACGGGACATTGTGGAGCAGATGGAAAAGAACAAGGAGGAGCGATCACTGCTTGCTGAGCAGAGGGAGCAGGAGAAGGAGCAGATGCTGGAGTATTTGGAACAGCTCCAAGAGGAGGATCTAAGGGTAACAGTCCGGACAGACAATGCCAAGTGTCACCAGCAGTAGCAACAAAGCCCTCTGAGATTTTGGGGTTTCAGGGTGTTGACTGGTTTTCTGTCAGGCGTATGCTCATTTCACAGTATAATCACTATCAACTTTTTATTGCCAAGTTAAACATCTAATTCGCCACAGTGTCACGCTGGGGGGTGATCAGTGATTTGGATAGATATTGCCCCTGCCTACCAGGGACTTGGGGGTCCAAGATGGATACACTGATGTGAAAGGACACATATAGGAAACATACAGCAGCATGCTTTGCACAGGTAAACATAGGGATGTTTTATAGTTTTCCCTCAATTACCTAGGGATATTACACACATTGCAGATGAACAGTAGCAATATCTTAGGTCCAGCCTTCCAGCTCTTACCTCATTCAAAGTACGTAGCATTCCATTGTCATTAATTGTGTTGTGAAGCCAAACCTTTTCTTCCTGTTAGCCTAAATAAAATTAGTAGCCATATCTATTGCAAAAGGAATGATGACATACCTGCCTAAACTAAATAGACTTAAAAAATCCTCTCCTATTTACCTTTTTGGGTCTGTTGCAATGTACAAAAACTCTTAGCACAGTGAGGAATGTGGCAGGTATTTGGAGCATTTTCTTTTAATCTCAATTTTTTTATTTTGAAAATTTTTATACATCTAGAAAAGTTGAAAGAATTGTACCATACTTATAAACTCTGCATCTAGACTTATGATTGTTGACAATTTGCCTTAGTTGCTTGCTTCTTTCTAGGGGTATATACATATGTTATCTATTGTTAAACTATTCAAAAGTAAGTTGAAAATACCTTGATACTTTGCCACTAAATGCTTCAGCCTGCATCCCTGAAGACCAGGGACACTCTTTCACATGTCAACAATGCCATTATCACATCCCACTTCAAAAACTCTAATCCATTGATTCTATAATATCATCTAATATTTAATCTACTTTGAAATCTCTCCAATTGTTCGAAAAATGTATTTACAGTTGTTTTCTTTTTCCCAAACCAGGCTCCCATCAAGTTTTGCACGTTGCATTTGCTTAAGTCTCTTTAGTCTGTTTTGATTTAGAAGAATTTCCCCATTCATTCATTTATTCATTCATTTATCTTTATAGCACTGGTATTTTGAAGCATCCAGGCTAGTGGGGTTAAAGAACGCCCCACATTCTGGATTTGTGGGATTGTTTCCTCATGGTGTCATTTAATGTGTGGAGCACGTATTCTTTTATTTCCCCCTCCCCGTGTCAAGGGTGATGGAGTTGTCATCAGCCAGTGCATTGGATGGTGGTAAACAGGGGAGGAGCCCTGGTCCCACAGGCGGGCAGACTTGTAATCAGGACATCTTCTCAGAGTGCCTGCAGTGTGCAGATCTGCTCGAGGAGTGGGATGACAATCACCTGGCAGCCGGGGAAGACGAGGGGCATGTAGCCGTGTGAACTGCGCGAGAAGGGGACCAATGGGGGCCAAGACGACAGACAGAAGGACCTAGCTGTGTTCCCTCATTTCCTGGCTCTGGAGAAAGAGACTGGGAACGGGCCAGGAAGGAGAGGCATGGGGCAAATACGCAGGGTAGGGGGTGAGAAGTGAAGACTGGAGAATCCTGCTAGATCATGGGGAGTGGCAACCGGTGGGCTCATCAAGAGGCCCCAGGAGTCAGTTAGTCAACACCATGACATCGATGTTGTGTCACTGTCCTTTCTATGTCCTTCTAACAGGCACTCCCTGAGTCTCTAGGAAGTGTTATTGGGCAATTTCAGGGCAGGAACCTGTGCCTTCCCAGCTTTCAACCTGCCTTACCATCTCGGGGAGTGCGAAGGGCAGATTTTCCCTCTTGCTGGCAAGATGGAGAAGAGTAAAGGGAGTTTATCTGGGGTTGCTTTGGAAGGGCTTCAAAGATGAGAAACAGAGAAAGTCCTTTGGTTTCTTGAAAATGAAATGAACCAACAAAAACAAAAAAGCCAAAAAGGAAATAAATAGGCAAAGAAGTAAGTAAATAAATGCATGTTTGTACATGGGCCATGGATCAGAGGTCAGCAGCTTGTTTAGCTTTGAGGGCCAGTGGGATTGAATGATGCCTGGGGTACCAGCGGCAGGCCTAAAACCAGTGTGAAGAAGTTTAGAAAGGAAAGGAAGAAAGCGAAAAGGCAGGGAGGCAGTGTGAGAGTCGGAGGGGCAGACAGGAAAAGTGGAGTGAGCACAGAAGTAGGCACAGTGAGAGTGAGAGAATGCTGAGCCTGCAACTCACAGCATGCAGGCCTGGGAGGCGGGCAGTTGCTGTGCTGTCTGGTTCCGAGGCTTCCTGGAGGAAGGAGCCCCGAACTGGGCAGCGAGCCACGCTGGTGGAGGGCCAGCCCTAGAGGATGACACACAGGCAAGAGTCACCTTGGCTGGATGATCAGGGCAGAAGCCAGCTGAGGAGGAGCTGGAAGGCCAGGGAGGGATTTAATCTTTGAAGAAATGGAAAGAGCTAGAAGCAGCGTGGGAGGTGGGGCGAGATGATGGGTTTTTGAAGCAAGGAATCTAGGGCGGTTGGGAGGCGACTGGGGGTCCAGCTGCACAAGATTCTGTTGCCCCTCTGCATTGCGACCTGAGGATGTGCCTGGGCTCGGAAGGGGTCTGAACATTGTGAGCTTCTGAAGGCCAGGGCCTGGGAGGGGCAGGGACTCCTTCCTTAGAAAGATCTTGTTGCTCAGGGTCACACTGGCACTTTGATCACCACCACTCACAGAGACACATGCTTCTCTGTGTCTAGCACCATTTCCCCTTCTCTTTCTCATATGCCACACACTTTGGACCCTCTGCCCTGCTTCATCTGGCAAACGTTTGAGTATTTGCTATTTTCCTTGCATTGGGTTACATGCTGCTGGGGAGGAGAGGAGGTGTGACCCAAGGTTCCTGTCTCGTTTGGACCAAGTGAACACATAGGAAATCACTGGGGCCCCACAAGGCCGTGTGTGGTCACCTCCCAAGAGTTATGGCACCACCTTAAGTGCAGAGGGATTTCAGAAATGGAGGGAGAACTGAAAGTTGGGGCAACCAAGTAAGATTTCCAGGGAAGGCTGGAACTTTAGGCAGAACAAGGTTTCAAAATTCTGGCTCTGGAGTTTATTAGCTGTGTGGCTGTGGGCAAGTCACTTCCGTTTTGGGCCTCTGTTTCTTCATCTGGACAAGAGAGATGACAAGGCCTAACTTTCAGGGTTTGGGGACATATTTGGGTATTAGAGATAGGCTATGTAGAGTGCCCCCCCCACAAATTAGAAGGTACTCACTTAGGGCAGTATTTATTATTTCTATCATCACCATTGAATGGAGATGCAACATGTGGGCTTAAACGGGAGGAGGAAATTGAAAGCCGAGGGAGGCGGTGTGAGCAGAGCTCCAGGGATAGGATTTAGCTTGGCATGTGGGAAACACTGTGCGAAACTATCAGAGCCCCGTTTCCTGAAAGTATATAGAGACCAACAGCATCAGGGGCTGCCCGGAGTCAAGTTGGAAGAAGGCTGTAGAGAGGCCATTTCGTAGACGAGGGCGTTTGCGCCCTTCGAAAGAACAGCTTTCCCAAAGGACAGCGACAGGAGCTACACACAGGCCAGGGCATGCATTCATCTCCCTGCCTCCACCCGTGTCTGTCTATCCCTAGATGACAGGAGCATTTGTCTCGCCTCCTCCTAATCTGAGAATCTCTTTCTTTTGCTGGCAGGATATGGAACAAAGGCACCAGCAAAAACTGAAGATGCAAGCTGAGATTAAGCGCATCAATGACGAAAACCAGAAACAGAAAGAGGAGCTGCTGGCTCAGGAGAGGCTGGCGGACCAGATGGTGATGGAGTTCACCAAGAAGAAGATGGTAGGGACCTGGGTTCTGGTGCCTGGGGCCTCTGGCCATGAGTGGAATGTCTGTCGCAGGGAGAGGGACGTCTTCATTTCAAAGCGCATGTCCTTAGTTCAAGAGCTGGCTTTTCTTTCTCTTCCTCTTGGCCAGCCCACTTATTTGTTAACAGAGAGCAGCCTGGAAAGAACACCCAGATTAGCGTGTTATTATCCTCATTAACACCTTGGAGTGGATGTTGGGATGAGGGTCGTATGCAGGCAGGGACGACAAGTAAAGCTATTGGTGAAAGGGAGGTTTTTGTGGATTCCTCATGACTTGGATAATTACGCTTCCAGTAATGAGTCAGCTACCTCATAAATTTCTTGCGGAAACTCCTACATTGGGCATCCTGTACTGTGTCCTGGACTCAGGAAGTAGAGTCTTCTCCCAGGCCCACTGCAGAACCTGCAGGAACAAGTGCACGGTGGAGCAGAGAGCACCACCTGCATACATCACAGACGGATGCACCCCACGAATGTGTGGACTCAATCCAGAGTAAAATTAAGTAAGGAAATGATTGGGGTCTGTGGGGAGTGGAGGGCAAAAGAAGGCTTGTAAGCATGGTTTAGGTAGAGTGAACATGAATTTATATAAAAAGAGGAGGAAGTACTCAAGGTGGCAGGAAAGTTATTAAACTCTTCGTGTGTTGGTCTTGTCTCCCCTGCTAGCTTTGAAGTTCTACGATGACAAAAACCACATCCTACTTCTCTATGCCCCTCTACAGTAGTTGTAATGAAGGGCGCATGTGTGTGTGTGTGTGTTTATAATTTGAAAAGGCATCTTTATTTATTAAACCTATTTATCCTTAATACAAACCAGCTCAGCAATGTTTGTGGGCTTTAGTATTCTCATTGGATGCTGGGGATATACAGGCAATTGAACAAGAACACAGGATTGGGGACAGAGATGGTTCCTACATAATAACTATTGTTATATTGTAATATAACTATTGTTTATTGAGCAATGTGTGCATAGGCTCTGTGCTAAGTGTTTTCCATGTGTTACCCAATCGTTATAACAATCCTGTGAAGTGGTCATTGATTGATTTAAAACACGTGGAATGCTTCAGTGTGTGTCCACTGTCACTGCATTCTCCAACCCCCGGGCCGTGGACCAGTACTAGTCTGTGGCCTGTTAGGGACCGGGCCGCAGAGCTCCACGGCTCCCTCCCTCCCCACATCTGTAGAAAAATTGTCTTCCGTGAAACTTAGGACCCAGGGAGCTGCACAGCAGGAGGTGAGCAGCAGGCGAGTAAGTGAAGCCTCATTTGTGCTTACGGCCACTCCCCCACACTCACATCACCGCCTGAGCTCTGCACCCACCAACCCACCCACCAGCCATCCATGGAAAAATTATCTTCCAAGAAACCTGTCCCTGGTGCCAAAAAGGTTGGCGACCGCTGCGCTATGATACTAGGCTGAAAGTACCTAGAATAATGCCACACACGTCGCTGGAACTCAGCCACTATTTCCCTGAAAGGGTGAAGGTGGTGCTAATGAGCTGATTATGTGTAGGAGTTAGTGAACAGATTTGCTGGCTGTAGCAGACAGTGTCGTGGTCATGGTAAGAAATGAGTGTAGTGAAGTGATGGAAAGCTGAGAGCAGTTGCTGGGGGTGTCCTGTATCTTGAGCAGAGCTGGAAGGGTGGGGTGATGAGGAATTACCATGGACTTCTAAAGAGGAGAGGAATAAGTCTTGTTTTTATACAAGGACATTGCCAGGGTGGAGCTGGGAGAAGCTGGAGGCTGGCCAAGGGATAAGGCACTTGGGTGGGTCCACAGTCCACTGGAAGTATCTAGGTGTACCACAAGCCCTTCTCCGGCCTCATGGTGGTGTCTGTTCTTGCACTCTTCAGAGCTACAGGCAGAGATTGGTTGTAGAAGCATCCAGAGTTCCCTGCTGTGCGCCATCTAGGGCCAGGTGGACAGAGGAAGCAGCTTGACATGTAGCTGTGCACAACACACAAGCAGGCAATTCGCTGGGCTTCATAGAAGTCAGAGTAGGTAGAATGAGGGCCAAGGAAGGTTCTTTATGGAAAGATCACATTTCCAGCCAACCTGCATTATTAGTTTTATGATGGCTCAAGAATGACAATTGGGAAGCTGGGTTTGGGAAGCTTTTAGGGATATGGCTGCTCTTTCAGATAAGTGGAAATGGAGCTAATTTTGATGGTTCACTCTTTAGGCATCTGCTAGGCCCTGTGGGACTGCCCAAGGCAGGGTTGGCCATTTGCCTGGGGGCCAATGCCATAACCTCCACCTGCTGTACTTTACAAGACAGGCAGGGAGCCACAGTTATTACCTGGCCCAGTGGCCTTGCAACTTAACAATTGTCTGTGATGTAGTGGAAGGAGTATGAAAGCTGGGCTCAGGATACCTGTGTTCAAATCCTGTTAGATAGTTTACTGGCTGGGGGATCTTGGGCAGGACCCTAGATCTCTGTGAACGTCAGTTTCCTCATGTACATTATCCGTCTCATGAGATGTTGTGAGGTCTCTCTGCAATAGTACATGGGAAGGCATTTTGTTAGCAACGAATCATTATACAAATGCTAATTGTTTTTATGTTCCTGCATTGCTAAAGTCATTTTGCCCTATTGCAAAAGGAGTCAGGAAGTAAGAGGGGAAATATTGGAAAGTCTCTTGCAGGGGTTTTGTTTCTCCCTGCAAGTCTGGAGCAATGTACACTATCCTACAAGACCTTTACTTCCGGCAGGCTCGAGAAACAGACTTTGAGGCTGAGCAGGAGAGAATCCGGAAGGAGAAAGAGAAGGAGATCACCCGCCTGAGGGCCTTGCAGGAGAAAGCCCAGGACTACCAGGCGGAACAGGTACCTGCTTAGTTTCGGATTCCCTCTGCCTTTCCCATTCCCTTGACTCTTCCTTTGAAAGCCTGTAAAATGGCCTCAAGGGTGGAGATTCAGTAGAGAGCAGGCAAGTTATCTAGACTTCAGTGGCTTGAGAAGGGAGTGGAGGGCCTGATCCCAGTTCCTGTGGCAGCAAGGATGGAGCAGTGCATTCTGTGCTTAAGGTTCAAGAGAAAGTTTCTGACTCCTAACTAAAGAAGAACTTTCAACCTTAACTAACCAATGAAATGTGTCGCCAGAGGAAACTGTGGCATCTCCATCATTAGCAGTTTTTAAGATTAGAAGCAATTGCAGGACTGCCTGGAGGCATTTGAGGTGCAGGGAAAGAACTGCAATGAGTGGGCTGGAAAGACAAGATGACCCCTCAGGGTATCCTCTGACCCAAAAATTCTATGACGGGATTCCATTTATTCTTTCCTAGAATAACTTGCTGCCGGAGAAACTCACGGTGCTTCTCGGAGCAGACCGTGCCAGAGTCTGTAAGCAGGTGTCTTCCTGAAGGCACCTGGTCCACACCCGAGGTTCTCTTGTACACTCACTGGTCCATCCCGCTTTCCCAGGATGCCTTGCGGGCCAAGCGCAACCAGGAGGTTGCAGACAGAGAGTGGCGCAGGAAAGAAAAGGAAAATGCGCAGAAGAAGATGGAAACAGAGGCCAAACTGCGGAAAACTCGGCTGGAACAGGTGGCTTTCAAGGAGCACACTCTGGCTGTTCAGGTGCAACGTGACCGGGATGAGTTCGAGAGGATTCTTCGGTAGGACAGGCCTGGGAACCTTGGTTTCCTTTCCTTGTACTGTATCAGGGATGGTCCATATTGGATAGAGAGAAGCTTCCTGGCATGCTAATGGAGCGATGCCCACCCATCTTGACTGGGTTGGTGGGATCATTCTAAATGGATGGTTGGCTAAAATATTTCGAAGCCGACCGGGGCTGGTGGCTCACACCTGTAATCCTAGCGCTCTGGGAGGCTGAGGTGGGAGGATCACTCAAGGTCAGGAGTTTGAAACCAGGCTGAGCAAGCGCGAGACCCCGTCTTTACTATGAATAGAAAGAAATTAATTGGACAACTAAAAAAAAAAAGAAAAATTAGCCGGGCATGGTGGCGCATGCCTGTAGTCCCAGCTATTCGGGAGGCTGAGGCAGCAGGATCGCTTGAGCCCAGGAGTTTGAGGTTGCTGTGAGCTAGGCTGATGCCACGGCACTCTAGCCCAGGCAACAGAGTGAGAGACTCTGTCTCAAAAAAATATATATTTCAAAGCCACTGGAACCATGAATTTTATGATTAGAGAATTGGAAAATAGCACCTAGAAGTATTTAAGGAATTGGAGATTATTGTGATTATTAACCCTACAGCAGTAAAGGTATAAATAAAGGTATAAATCTGGTTCCTTCTCTTCCCCATGTCCCATTTCCTTTTGCAAATTAGGGATGAAAGTGCAGCATCAGAGGTTTAAGAAAGTTAGAAAGAAGAACTTTAGACACTAAGGGCTGTGAATCATTGGAGCAGGACTTTAAGGGAGCTCTTTGCCATTCATTTGAAAAATATGTATTAAGCACATAAATTCAGAGCTTTCTGTGCTAGATGCCATGGAGGAATTAGAAATTAATGAAACTACTCTTGCCCATTCCAGAGGAAGCATGTTAGAAATTCACGTTTGGATGGACCTCACGTTTTTAATCCATCTTTCCTCCTTGGCAGTTTTTTACCCTTTTACTGTATAGTTCTCTCTGTTTGCTCGATGATAAGTCCAACATAAGTGGAAGCTAAGCATTCACATCTCTCGCTGTTCTGCCCCCTTTGCCACTGGTTTCCCCCTCTGCTCTATTTTCTACCAGCCAGATCTGCTACCACCAGACCTGGAGGTGTTTTCCTGGCTTAAGTGGGAACGAGTCCCTTTTTGCCTTGGTTCAGGTTCTATATAAGATCAAAATTTTTCAAAAGGAAACAAACCAAACAAAATTTGAATTGGTGGGAGGGGGATATAAAATTATAGAATTATGCTCAGATGGAGATTGAACAGTGCAGCCTAACTTTCTTGGTCTACATGCTCCAGATCTTTCTTCTTGGTAATGCCTCAGTTAGTTGCACGCCAGACAAGGCTACCCAGCTCCCAGCCAGAGGCAGAGCAGACATGCAGGAACTTTCATCCTCGCCAGAGCCACAGTTTTTACCTTTTGTTGGACTGTGGGCCCGAGCCTGTCCCCACTGGCTCTGTAGCTTTCCCTGCCCACAGAGTGGTGCCATGGTCATCAGACAACTGGAGGAGAAGACAGCTTCCTAAATTCCCCCAAAGATCCTGCCCTTGGGCTTCATACTGCCTTCCAGATGTCTTCCTGCTGCTCCCCTGGCCTCCATGCCCTTGGACATCTGTTGCCTTTAACAGGCACCAATAGATATTAGCGGAATAAAATTAAAGTCCCACTTCTGCTATTGACTCATTTATCTCTCCTTTTGTCTGTGTTCCTGAAGCAGACACATTAGCCAGTTATTAAAGCTAGATCAACCCCTTTGGAGAAGTTCAACTTCACCTGTTGTTCTAGGTTTGCATCTAGACCTAGTGTCTAGACCTAGGGTCATGTGACCACCGTGGTAAGTGTCTTCACGGTGGGAGCTTCTCTGCCACAGCCAGCAATCCAACGTTTCCTACTTCAAAAGTATGGCATCCTGTGTGGCTTCTATTGGACTTCCTGTTTTTGGACAGAGAGATGCTTATTGACTAAGCAGAGATAGTTGACCTATCCTACCCAGTGGTTCTTAGAAATGCCTGGGAACTTTCAGAAAACACTGATGCCCAGACTCCAGCTCCACAACCGTGATTTAAATGGCCTTGGGTGAGGCCTGGGCATTTGGGGGTCTTCCCCATCTGGAGTTTCACCTGCCTACTACCCCAGGAGCTCTCTAATTGCACACATAGAGCCCCCTTTTCCACACTTACCCCTCCACTCAAAAGAATGTGAAACAATAGAAAACTGTGCTACACATAGGGAAACAATGGCAAGGTGAAGAGGAGAGTCTTCCTGCTCTCATAGATGTGTCGGGGCCATAGGGATTTGGTGTCTAAATACAGAAGGACAGGGAAGCCAGCAGTTTTATCTGATAAACTGGGCAGGCTCTGGAGCAGGTGTAGAATTTTAGGAGATGTTTGCGTGGTGGAAAGAGTTGCTGAGAGTTGAGAGGATACCCCATGTATGGTGGATCTTGGAAGAAGGCTGGAGGGAAATGAGGAAGTGAAGCAGTGTTTTTGGTACCTTTATTGAGGTATGAGTGACCCTAGGGTAGGAGAGCAGGTGAACAGTTCCTGCCTCAGATGATTTTACATTTTGTTTTTGTTTTTGATCATGCTGAGAAAGAAATTAGATGCTAGCTCAAGATGGCCTATAACGGCATTTCCTCTGAGATGTGAATGCATTTCATTTGAGTTTTTTCTGAGTCTATCTAGTTGCCAGTAGCAATTTTCTCCCTGACGTCAGGGTCCATGAAGTATCTTTGTGGAAGAGGTTTCTAAGAGGAATTTGGAAAGATGGATCAATAAGAGAGATGAGAGATATCAGGCTGATATCAGAGGGAGAGGGAGATATCAGGCTGAGAGATATCAGGCTGAGCTCCTTCCTTCTTCCAGCAACCAAGGTAGAGCTAGCATTCCAGACTTGGCCATGTCCTTTAACTTTCCCTTTGTTGGTTTTGTTAATGTTATCATTATTGTTGGTGAGAAAAGGAAGGAAGGAAGGAAGGAAGGGAGGTAGGAAAGGAGATATTTTAGAATAAGCTGGAGAGAAGTTATGCCTTGTTATGATGGAAGAGTAGGAACAACAGCTCCCAGGAGGTGAAACCCTGGGTGTAGGGCCAGCTACATCATTTGCAGGGCCCAGTGAAAAATAAGAATGTGGAGGCTCTTGTTGAAAAATATTAAGAGTTTCAAAACAGTGATAGCAGAGCATGAAACCAAGCATGGGGCCCTTCTAAGCATGACATACAGTTGCTTGTCCGTGAAGTTGGTCCTGGTTAGGTGGAAGTGGCAGAAGAGGGCCAGAGCCTGGAGGGCTGTGGTCTCTGAAGCGTGTCCGCTGGAGGGGCCCACCCAAGGGGCTCCCCCAGCACCTTTCCTTGGCCGTGTCCCCCCACCAGGGCTCAGAGAGAGCAGATTGAGAAGGAGCGGCTGGAGGAGGAGAAAAGGGCCGCAGAGTACTTACAGCATGCCAACGAGCTCCGGCGCCAGGTGCGCGAGAACCAGCAGAAGCTGGTGCAGAACCGGATCACCACCTTCGAGGAGGGCCAGCGCCTCAAAGAGGAGGCCCAGAAGCGGCGTGAGCGCATTGATGACATCAAGAGGAAAAAGCTCGAAGAGCTGAGGTGCGCTGGAATCCCCCCCCCCCCCAACTCCTCTCCTCTTCCCTGAAGAGCCCGCATGGCAGGCTGGAAAGTGTGGGATTCGGGGCAGAGGTCCATGGCAGAGGTGCTCAGGGAGGGCCCTTCTCCCTACTCGGGTCTGTCCCTCTGTAGGAGGCCCCAGAAGGAAGTTGTGGGCTGGGGTCTTCCTGGCTGTGCGGGAGCCTTGGCATGAACGCGTTGGGGGTGCACTGTGGGAGCAGAGTCTGTAAACCCCACCCAGAGCCTGCTTCCTCCCCTGACACCTGCCTGGCGTTCCTCTGCAGAGCCACCGGCCTTCCTGAGAAGTACTGCATTGAAGCCGAGCGCAAAGCTAACCTCCTGCAGGCTGCCTCGGTGAAGTGAGCGGGGCCTCCGAGGTCCTTGGCATGCCTTCGGGGGACAAATTCTGCCCTGTCTCTGGGGGTCCATAATTGCTGCTAACCTAGACATGTCACAGTTACAGATTAAATCTATTCTACTTCTCTAAGGAACAGCTCGGCTTCCTCGTTGTGGGGACGTGGTTGCTGCAGGGTATTGAAGGTGGAGCAAAACAGGTTGCGGGGGCACAGAGTGAGGGTGGCGTTGAGCAAGGACCGCCTGGTGCTCGGGTTTGGGGAATGGGAGGATGCTCTCCCATGAGCATTGCTCCTAAGCCAGGAGGTCCCTTTGTCCTGGTGTCCCTTGGCCTTTCTGTTACCCCCTGGGATGTCCACTTTCAGCGCAGTCTTGTCTCTGTCCCACCCAATGCCCGGTCCCGAGGCATTTCAGGGCATTAAGGCAGCGCTACAGATGCTGCTCTCTCACCAAGGGCCTGGGGCCAGGGCTGGGCCAGCTGTGCTCACACCCATGACTCAGACCACATCTGTGGAGGGGGTGGCGTTTGAACCTGGAGCTCACTCTGCCAGTCCCAGCCCTCTCCTGCCGGGGCCTTTTAACCCCAGGCAGTGCTGCGACAGGCACCGGCCCCATCCCCCATGAGGCATGCCCAGGGCCTGCACTCTGCCCCCAAACACAGCTGTCCCCACCCCTACATGGCCCGGCTCTACTTGGTCCAACTCTCCCCCATAGGTGGGGCGCCCCAGCACCATTTTTTGTCTGTTTTAACTTTCCTCACTTTGCCCCACACTGCTCTCCATTCATTCAGCCACTATTCAAACACCGAGTGCCTACCACATGCCGGGTACCCCCGGGCACTCAGTGAACAGGCGGTGGACAGTCCTGGCTGCACCCTCACAGCGGCCTGTCACCTGTGTGAGACTGCTCCTGCTTTCTGCCCCCGCTGGTGCCCACCACATCTCTTGTACCTTTTAGAATCGGCTCAGCCTTTCTGGAAGGACCCTGGTTATCAGGCTCCCATTTGGGACTGGAGCCACTTCCCAGTTTTTGTGTGGCTCGGGGGTGGGGGGAAGGGCTTCAATCCAGCTGCCATCACCACAGTGTCCCCCTACTCACCCCACCCCAGGGGTTTGCTCCATTTCTCAAATCCAGAGCCCAATCTTGTCTCCCTCAATGGCTCCCACATGAGAGGAGGCAGAGGACAGCTGCCGGGGCGTCCTGGGTGTTTACAACGCCAGGTTACAAGGGCCTCGGGCAAGAGTCCTCTTTTCATAAGGCCCAGGGAGAGTCGAAAGCTGTTACCTGTTCTTCCTCTCCCTCAGGACAGCCGCAGCTTCCCCAGGCGCTGGCTCCGCCTTCCTTGCCAGGGAAACTATTGCCCAGCCCCCCTAGGTGGGCAGCCCCTCCAGCTGGGTAGGGACAAGGCTTTCTACCTTCCCTGCTCAGCACTCTGAACTACAATCCTCCTGCCTAGGGAAGCTGATACCTTCCTCCCTGGGGGTCATGGGAAGATGTGGTCCCCCTCCTAGAAGAAGGCATGGCCCTTCTGCGGCTGTCACACTGGCTTGGGTTCTCTCTGATTATCACCTGTCATTCAGTTGATACGTGCGGGGACCAAGGGACAAGTCTCTACCTATTTCAGGGGATTCTCTTTCCCAGGAAAGCCAGAAAGAGCCTGAGTACCTGGAGTTTGCCCAGCTCCACACCTGTGTCATCCATCTAAGGGCTGGAAAAAAATGTGTCCCCTATGGGGAATGGGGTCAAGGGAGTTCCATACACATTGCCCACTTCTGAGCCCAAGTAGAGAAAAATGGGCTAAGTTCAGAGGCTGAAGGCAAGGCTAGCTTTTGACCAGAGATCCTGCTGTGGAAAACGCAGGTCTGTGGGGCCTGGGTGATCTCAAGGCCTAAAAGTGAGACTGTCTTGACAGGGCCTGGACACAGGGCAGTTTTGGTTGCATAAATAAAGGTCTGGCTTCAGAGAAGGGAGAATATAGCCAATTCTGAGCAAGTGAAGGTGATTTGGGAGAGAATCTCAGAGAGTTCTGCCCCCAGGGTTGCCCCTTCCACCCTCCTCAGCAGGAATTCTCCATCTTGGAATTGGCCCATCAAGTGGAAGAGACGTTCAATTTCTTTTCTATGGATTTGTGAGAGGCCCTTCCCAGGCTTCCACAGACTCTAGAATCAGCGGAGATTCCTGGATCAGCGGAGATCTAGTTCCTAGAAGCAGGACACTCTTGAGAGCCAGGAAGGCGGCTGGGATCTGCAGCCAGCTAGCTACATCTGGGCATCTTTTATTAGCTCTCTACCCCTCTCACTTGGAAGTGGCAGTGGGGATAGTCAGAGAGAAGTCTCCTGGCTTTAAGTGGGGGGACATGGGGTGAGGCTACATGATAGTGGTGGCAGAGCCATCAGGAGACTGTGTGAGCCCAGCTTGCAGAGAGGGAGTGGGGTCTGGGGACAAAGAAAAGAGAAAATGGGCATTCTTTAGAGCACTTTGTGGACCCTCATGCTCAGTCTTGCTGCTAGAGGTTGGCCCTTCAGTAGGGGTGCTTTCTGCTAAAGAGGTTTCAGCTTTCCCCTCCTCATGCTCAGAGGTGGAAATGAGCTCTATGCAACCCTCCAAGCCACTGAATCAGCCCAGGGGTGTCTGGGAGGCTGCAAAAGATAACTAGGAAGTGAAGTTTGGTGCATTATCTTTGTTGATCTAAGGGTTTTTTTTTTTGGTTTTTTTTTTACGTGCCCAAGCTATTATTGACTTTGTTGCATAGGTATCTGATTCCTTTATGTAGGGGACTGACATATATTTTCCTAGTTTAAGAATTAAAGTTTTAGTGAATAATGTACGTGTTCTGCCCAGAGCGTTTGAAAGTAATGTGTTCCGGACAGACTCCCTGTGATAAACAAAGCTGATGCCTAGAGGCATAACAAAGGATCTGAGTTGCAAGTAAGCAAGAGCTGCCCCACCCCACGGCATTGGGGGTCTGGAGGCCACACGATAAACACCCCATAAGATGGCTGGTTAGTCAATGATGGGTAAGACCTCTCAAGGGAGGGGCGACCTAAGCCAGGCACAGCAGCTGCGGTTCAGCCGAAGATCTTAGGGGGTCACTCTAAGAGAAGCTGGGGATGAGAAATGCCCCCTGTGGCTTGCCTTGCCCATCTTTGCTAATCTCTGTCCATGATCTATGCCTGGCGCCTAGAGCAACCACCTGGAAATTCTGAGTCAGGGGACATCTGCTTCTCTAAGGCTATTCTGGAATTTATGGCCATTGCTGCAATGCCTGGGTGGTTACGTACAAGGAACTAACTTTAAATTTTTTAGAGTATAAAAATAAAACTGATCCAGTGTATTGTTACTTGAGTCAACTGTCTGTATGTGTGTCTGTGTTTTTCTTTGTGTTCTGCGTTTGTGTTTTGTGTTTATCCTCCGTCCTGTAAACAGGCCATGACACCTTTATATCATAATTTTACAAACAAAAGTACATATTAGCTCCTGGAGTACTTCCCTGTTTTCTGCCTTTAGAGTCTTCTAGTCCTTGCAATGTCAGATTGTACTGGTCCAGCCTGGAGAATCCCATGGGTGGGCTCCATTTTGGAACACTGAGTCAGATCTGCATGCACCTACCTCCCAGGCACACGTCCCCTGGCTCTATGCTCTACCTGCCCACATGTGCCTGTTGTCCACACCACACTCTGCTGTGGCTTGGAGGTGGCCTCAGAACTTTTGCACCTGCTGCTGAAGCAGCTCCAGTTGGGCATGACTCAACAGCCTTTACTGGTGGCTGAGCCACGCTGTCCCTGACTCAGTGGGGTCCTGGGATGTTCTCCACTATCCCTGAAAGGCTTGGAACCTCCATCTGTGACTTGGGTCACAGCTGGGCATTACTCGGTCTCAGTAAAATCACTTTGATTAGGCTCGGATGAAAGGGGCTGAAAGAGTTCAAAGACAGACAGGGCTTTGGGGTGAGGATGGGAGGCGGCTGTTTAGGTGATGGTGGAGCGGAGATGCTGGAGTCTCAGACAAGAATTCTGGGAGCGGAAGCCACAGGGGCTCAGAAACAGAGTTCCTCACTCTCTGTTTTCTCACTCTTGCCCCTCCTAACTACCCTTTTGCAAAGAGTAGGGGGAGAACTGTGGGAGAGGGGTCAGCTTGCTCCAGACCCGAGGGCACTTCCCCATCCTAGGCTGCAGCCTGTAGTGACCTGCCTCCCTTCCATACGCCAAGATACATCCAGGGAAATCATGTCAGGGTTACCTGGAAGGTCCTCATTTCCAGCGTGGTTGAAGTATTCTTGATTTCACTGGCTTTAAATAGCTCAGACCTTCTCTCTGTCCTAGCTCCCATACCTTATACCCCTCCCAGCTGGGATATTCTCCCAGAGGTGCAAGCTCTGCTTTTCTTTTTGCATTCTCACTCATGTCCACTTGGAGAGGGGTAGCCATCATCTCAATGACCTTTGACGACTTTGAGGCTGGATAGGAATGGGGTTAAGATGTCAGGTGGCTTTAAAGGGGGTGAGTGGGAGTAGGGAGCAGAGGGCAGAAACTGCCCAGAGCTAATGAGCTCGTTTCTGCATGGTCCCTGGGGAAAGGCTGTGTGTCCCTGGGCTAGTGGGAGTGACAGCCAAATCATGGAATCTCCAGGCTGGAAGGGACCTCAAAGACCCTTTGCTGCTTGAATCTCCTTTGTAAACTCGTCCAATGGTTGGACAGTCTGAGCTTGCACACTCTGAGAGACAGGGTGCTCACTACCTCATACCAAACCATCTCAGGTGAGCCCTGATGCTTAGAAGTTTCTTAATATTGAGTCAATATATGCATTCTTGTGCGTCCCATGTGTGGGCCTAGTCCAGGCTCTTTTTACATGACACCCCTTCCGATTATCTCCTACAACGGCTGCTGTGCAGCCTGACCCTGCGGGGAAGTGGCTGTCATTCTGGAAACACAGGGCTCTCCTGAACATTTTAGGGATGGGTTGTTGGAGGGAGGAAACTGGGAGAAGTGGGGAAGCTTTGGCTTTATTCCTCAGGCTGGGCCGGTTGCTGTCCTGCTGGTTAATACTTCCTCAGTCCCTGCCAGCCCTGGCAGACAGAGTTGTGTCGCCTCTGAGCCCCACCCCCTCTGGCGCCACCCTCGCCTTGCTCCTTTCTCTATCCCGTGTCCAGGCAACAGGAAACAAACACGGAGGGCAGCTGAGGGCTGGTTGGGACGGGCTTAGCAGGGAGGGCTCTGAACCAGACGTGCACACCGGCTTCATTCTGACGCCTGCCAGCACCCACATAGCTTCCTGGGCAACAGCCAGGGTGCAAAGCAGGCTGGGGTCTCCCTGAGGGTCAAAGGAGACCACAGTTCCCCTCTGCGGATAGGTGTCAGTGGAATCCAGATGGCAAAACCCAAAGGCAAATTTTATTTCTACAAATTCAAAGGCCAAAGTCCCACTGGACGTGGATTAATTCATCCACACACTGGACGCACAGGAATACATATACTGACTCAATATTAAGAAACTTCTGAGCATTGGGGCTGACCTGAGAGATTAATTCATCTCTCCACACACAGACAGACACACAGTCCAGGATGATCAGTCTTGGTTGCCTAATCCATCCCAAGGGCCTGGCTCTGAGCCCAGGAAGGTGCTCTGATGGTCTGGGTAGAAGGTCCCACGAGGTGCATTTCTCAAGTGTCTTCCCTCCTCAGTCCAAAAATAACCATCAGCTGTTACTCCTGGCTTCACTCTTCTCAATCCACACCTGGCAAGGACCTGGCTTATTTCCCAAGCGCTGAAATAGTCTCTGGCCACCTCTCTCTGACCCTAGTCCTCCCTCTGGCATGTCACTAATTGTCCTTCAGATCTCTGCTTAAGGGGCTTTGCGCACATGACAGTAGCTTATCACACCATAGGCGTGGGCTAGGAACCCCTTCCCCTTGCAGAGATGAGTTGCTCTGCAAGGATGGAGCCTGAGTCTCCTTCATTGCTGTTTCCCCCGGGGCCTACACGAAGCCCAGCCATTTGTCGAAAGAATGAAGGTTCTGCAGGATGTGGTTGATCTTGGTGAGGTGAAGATAGTAATTTATCTTCAAGATCTCTTCATTCCTCCTCAGGTCTGTCATCAGGAATTCACACACTCTTTACAAGCTATGTCTTCTTGTCTAACAGTTTCATTGAGGATATTCAGTCAACTCCCGTTTGCTCTTGTGTTTTGCATATATAGTGGCAGCTTGGGCCACTCCTTTTAGTGGTGGGGCGTATGTTTGTGAGTCTGGGTCAGCTTCCGCACCTTGCTCATGGGAGAGGTCTGGGCTTATCTAGGCTCCCTCCTGGGCTCTGGCTTCTTCTCAGGTGGCCCAGTAGGAGCCACTGAGGCTTGAGAAGCCTGAGCAGGAGCTCAGGGAGTAACTGGGTTGCTGAGTCCAAAGCCCTTGCATGCCAGCCTCGATCTGAGCCTCAGTCTCTAACCCTAACCCACATCCTCAAACGTAACCTCAAACAAGGATCTCACCTCTCTGTTACTGGCTCTGACCCTTCCTTGTCAGAAAGCTACATGCTCCCATCACACCACCTGTGCCACTCTGAGCCCCCGCCCATCTCGTACAGCCACGGCCTCACCTGGGGCAGACTTCCAAGTCCAAATCTTCACTGAAAGCGGGGTGGGAAGATAGCAGTTACATGGCTCCCTGGCCTCTCTGTGACTGTCTGCCTCTCGGAGTCTTCTAGGACGTTGTCTATCTGCAGGTGCTCATGGCTCCTGTTCCCACTCTCTCCTCAGGGGTCTTCTCTTTGGGGGTTGGGGGGGGTTCTCCCTGAGTGTTGCAACAGGTGAGCCGGGCTCTACACGGGTACCTGGGGGAGGAGGCTGAGGAGCTTGCTCGCTGTGTGGGGGGTGTTCAGAAAGGGCCAAGGGAGGGGAACTGGGGAGCTTGCACCCGAGCCTAGGGAGCCCAGGTGAGGAGCTGGGCAGGCAGGTCCAGGCGGGGGAGGGCAGGACTGACAAGGGGCTGTGTAGAGTTGCTGTGGAGGTGGCTTGTGGGGTCCTGGGCCTGGGCTACACCCCATCCCAGAAGTAGTCTCTGGGTTTCTCTGGGTCCTTGGCCTGCTCTTCCTTCCTCCTCTGTCTCTGTTCACTCCTTTCTAGGTCTCTGTCTTTGATTTCCTCTTTTCATCTTAGAATAGAAGAAAATACCACCCAAATGGGGGCCATTCCTCCCTGGAGAGTCATGGATTTCTCAGGAAAAAGCAAGGGACCTCTTTGGAAATTTGTGTGTAGGGTCCCAGATCACGGCCTGGGCCCCCTGCCTCCTCTGTCTCTCTCTGGGCCTCTGGACAGGCCATTTGGATGCCATGTGTGTTTCTGTGTCTGTCTCTGCCCCTTAACTGCTCACTCTCCCTCCCTTCTCTTTCCCTGGGAGCACAGGTGGGAACCCTAGTAGTCTCCTGGATCTGTCCTGGCCTTTATGGGGCCTGAAAAGGAAGTGGGCAGGGAAACGGGGATGTTTAGGGTGGAGACTGGGTGTGGAAAGGAGAGGAAGGAGTTGGGCTAGGGAGCTTCCCAGGAGGGGGATCCTCTTCCTCTGCTGAAGATGAGGGCCAGAGAGACACATGGGCTGTGGGCTGGCCCCAGAGGGAGGGGGCTGTGGGCTGGCCCCAGAGGGAGGGGGCTGTGGGCTGGCCCCAGAGGGAGGGGGCTGTGGGCTGGCCCCAGAGGGAGGGGGCTGTGGGCTGGCCCCAGAGGGAGGGGGCTGTGGGCTGGCCCCAGAGGGAGGGGGCTGTGGGCTGGCCCCAGAGGGAGGGGGCTGTGGGCTGGCCCCAGAGGGAGGGGGCTGTGGGCTGGCCCCAGAGGGAGGGGGCTGTGGGCTGGCCCCAGAGGGAGGGGGCTGTGGGCTGGCCCCAGAGGGAGGGGGCTGTGGGCTGGCCCCAGAGGGAGGGGGCTGTGGGCTGGCCCCAGAGGGAGGGGGCTGTGGGCTGGCCCCAGAGGGAGGGGGCTGTGGGCTGGTCCTGAGCTGTGGGAACTAAGCTGATACCCCAGTGCCCTCCCCACAACCAAAAAACAAAACAAAAAAACAAACAAACACCCCTGCAGGGCTCTGGGCATAAGGCAGGATGGCTGACAGCTTATTTATAGGCCTCAAATTGCACAGAGGTGGCAATTAACCCTCAGTGGGTCAAGGGGCAGCAACATGGTGCCCTGCCCTTTCAGGCCTGGAGAGATCCCCCTCATGGTCCCCTTGGAAGTGGATGTTCTTCTGGGAGCATGTAAGCAGACCCTCAGTTTCTCCCAACTCCCGTCTCCTAGACTCCATAACTAGACCCCCCACCCTCCAGTAGACTCCCTCTGATGGACCCCCATCCTCTAGTGGAGGTTGGTGTTGGAGCCCCACTCACTGCCAGTAGCTCCCTGCACCCCCTCCCCAAGTGCCTTTCCTGGAGCCTGAGCAGGTGGCGAGCTTTAGTAGTTGGAGCAGGACTTCACAGGGTCCATTTGTTATGGGATTATGTTGCCTCAAACCCTTCTGATGGGCTGGTGCACATTTGGATCCCTCCCCAAAGTCTTGAGACCCCAATCGGCATGCACCACTGGTATTCTCCCTGAGCTACGAGTTGAAAATTCTAGCCAAACCTGCATTTAGCAGATGGAGGCGAGGTCTTTCTACATCAGAAATAAAACCTCATCTTTGATCCCTTCGGGTCCCCCTGCTCATGTATCTTTAACCTTAGGCACAGCCTACTCTAACTTGAATCCTTTTTTTTTTTTTTTTTGAGACAGAGTCTCACTCTGTTGCCCAGGCTAGAGTGAGTTGCCATGGCGTCAGCCTAGCTCATAGCAACCTCAAACTCCTGGGCTCAAGCGATCCTCCTGCCTCAGCCTCCCGAGTAGCTGGGACTACAGGCATGCGCCACCACGCCCGGCTAATTTTTTGTATATGTATTTTTAGTTGGTCAATTAATTTCTTTCTATTTTTAGTAGAGGAGGGGTCTCGCTCAGGCTGTTTTCGAACTCCTGACCTTGAGCAATCCACCCGCCTCGGCCTCCCAGAGCGCTAGGATTACAGGCGTGAGCCACCACACCCAGCCTCTAGCTTGAATCTTAAACTCATCTCCAACCCAACCGTAACCCCACTGCTAAATCAGTCTTAACTCAGCCCTTGATTTAGCCCCAGCTGTATTCCCAAGCACAGCTGTAAATGAAACCAAAACCCTATTCTTTATCACAGCACAAATCCCAGCCATAAACCCTAGCCTGAGTGTTAGCTGTAATTCCAGCCCTAACCCCATCCTTAACTCTCATCCCAACCTCAAATCTGACCACAACCTCATTCATAATTTTGACCAACCCCAAGCTTCACTCTAGGTCCAGCCTTCACCCCGGCTCTAACATTAGGCCAAGTCCAGAACCCAACTCACCTCAAGCCTGCACTTTGGTGTAATGAAGCCACAACCTCACTCCTTTCTTCTCAGTCTCACTCTTCCCGGCCCCACCTGTTCTCCCCTCCACCCACCACTGACCTTCCACACTCTCTTCTCATGAGTGGCTCTAGTAACCCAGGATCACTGAGCCCTTTCCTGGACCACTCTGGACTGGGAGCCAGGAGGCTTGGATATCCCCCACTCGGCCCCAGCAGCATCACCTGGGCTGACTCCCCATGTTTCTCCAGACCCCTGTTTCCCCATCTGTAAAATGGGGATAATGATCCCTGCTCTCCAGAGGGTGCAGGACAATCCCATAAACCTCAAAATAAATAAGGAAATAAAGATATTCATTGTGTACGTCTGGTTGGCCCCAAAGCAGCCTGCTATTGTTGGGAGTTCAGGTGGAGGGGTTTGGAATGCAGAGATGTGTGGACTCCTTGTGCTTCCTTATTGTTTTGTCTTGTTTTTCCCAAAGGGGTGGGCCCTGGCAGCATCCCCGGACCGTAACTCCCCAAGACTCTTCCCCCTCTGGCTTTCCTGCGCCCAATGTCAGGGGTGGGGGATGGGCTCTGACTTTTTGGGGGGAGGTCGGGCTATTGAACGGGGCCACTCATGAACTCCACCACAGTGTCCTGGGGAGACACAAGGCTGTTCTGTGCCCCTTGGGTTGACCAAAGGCTGGCCCTCTACCTTTCTCCCCCTGCCCACCAGGACTGCCCCCGTCCCAGCTCCAGTCCCGTCCCAGCTCCCAGGACTGTGCTGGCTTAGTCACTCTGATGACCGGCCAGGTTATGAGGGTCCTGGGTCTCAAGGACCCAGTTCATTCAAGGCCTGGACATTTTTCCTGCGTGTAGAAGCCAGGACACCAAGTGACCCCGCAAAGAAGTACACACAGAAGGCTGCCCTCCTCAAGAGAGACTCCCTGGCACACAGACACCTGCCTCCCTGGCATACTGCAGCCCCCTGTGAAGGGTGTACAGGCTCACACAGGTGCACCCCTTCCCCAGTCCTGGCACTGTTCTCTCCAACATCCCCTCCCCCACCCCACACACTCAGCTCACTCCCACCACACACCCCGAGTCTGCCATGACACCCCGGCTCCCAGGGGTCCTTTATACTCAGGGGTGACCCGGAGTCCCAGGGGAAATCTGGGGGAGACTGTCCCTGAACACCCCCCTTCCCTCCTCTTGGAGCTCAGGAGGCCCGACTCCCTTTGAAAGGCCAAGGCCTCAGGGGAAAGGCAGGCTGGTCATTCCTGGGTCCCCTTCATCTCCCTGGGCCTCCTCTCTGGCCCCAGGTCCCAGCATGGGGGAAGTGTCTCCTTCCCTAATGCCCCTTCTCAAGATCCCCACCTGGTGAGGGCCCTGGAGGGTCTGAGATGCTTGCAGGGGTGGGGCTTGGACGCTGGAGCCTGCACTGGGGAGGGGGTGGCAGGCCCCTGTGGCCTGTAGTCAGTGTTAACTCCTCAAGGCGTGGCCACCATCCCTCCAGGAGCCTGGCCTCTCCTTCCTCTTCCTCACTTCCTCCAGGGAAGGAGGCAGCAAATAAGTGGTGAGGGGAGCTCATGGAAGCTGTAAATGGGGTGACTGTTGTCACCCCAAGGACGTGGTCAGGAGGAAGTGAAGTTTAACAGGTGCCTAATTACAAGTTCTGCTGGCTGCCCTGCGCCACTCTTGGGACAGGGAAGAGCTTGGGTAAGGGCTGGGTAATGCCTGGGTAGGCCACCCTGTCACCCCGCTAATTAGGGTTCCTGGGACTCCTCCCCAAGGCGGGGACCAGGCCCCCTCCCTTCCATAGAAATAACTCCGGCTGCTCCCCAGCGGGGCACTCATTGCACCTTCCTGCCACCCCGGGCAGTGTGTGGGCCCTCGGCTCCCCCTCCCTCCACCGGCCCCCTCACACCCACACCGCAGCCCACAGGATACCCAGCCCAGGTGGAGGAAACACCGAGCCTAGAGACATGGGAGTTCGAGGAGCGTTCCATCTTCTACTTGTGTGCCTGAGCCCAGGTACGGGGCTGAGCAGTGGTCGGGACACCCAGCACGAGGCCAGACGGGTGGGGAGAGGGGTACCAAGGGCTCACAGGGGAGCCTCAAAGGCGGCCAGAGATGCCCTGGCAGGGTGCTGCCCACCCTTGCCCTGCTGCCACCGGGTCTGGACGCGGCTGGGGGCCTCTCCCTGGGAGAGCCTGTGCTGGGTCACGTGTGTGGTGTGGAGGTCTGTGAGGGGACCTCCATGTGTCCACGTGCCCTGTGGGGCTCACACGCATGTGCAGGTGCTCTGCGTGCTCACCTGGTCTGGATTTGGGGGGAGGGAGTTGGGGGGAGGAGTGCAGGAAGGGGGAACATTTTCGGCCTTGGTGTGAGCGAGGCCGTGTACGCGGGTGTGTGTTTGTATGTGTGTGAACGATGCCATTTCTGGCAGAACAGCCACACCTGCTCTCTGTCTGGTGTGAGCCAGCCCAGCAGAGCCCACTCGGCGAGCTCCGGCTGTGCTGTGGGGACCCGCGACCTCTGTGCATGTGTGTTGTGTGTCCTCGGGTGTGTGAGAACAGACTCAGCGCTGGGTGCTTTACGCACCAGTGCCCTCCTGGGAGCCGCCTTTTCTGCCCCCTTCTGCCCCGGAGGGAGGCTCTGCAGTTCTGGAGGCAGCTTGAAAATTCAGAAAGGATTTACAAGCCGAGAGCAGACACTACTATTGGGGTGACACCTCGCAGAGGGCGTCCAGCCCTGGTGCTTTTGTGGGGTGACACTTAATCACCACTGTCCTCTTCCTGCAAGAGCCTGCTGTGACTCGCCCAGTCCCCTATCTCCCCAAGTCTCCCCGTCAGCTCTCTCTTCCACCCCGGCTGTCCTCCCTCTGTCCGGCCTCTCTCTTTTGCTCGTTCCCTGGAAGTACTTCCTCAGTGCCAGGTGAGACGCCAGGGAAAGCGTCCTAAGGAGAGGGAGGGGTGCATAAAGGCTGGAACTCTGGGAGGAGGTTGAGACAACGTCTAAGGAAATGGAAAAGCTGGGCGAGGCTCCCTGGCCGGGACAGTTGAAGGAACTCTCAGCCTAGTGCAGAGTGGAGGCACGTTTCTTCCAGCCTGTCCCACCTTCCCATCCCTCCTTCCCAAGCCCTCTCCCTGAATACTTACCCTCCTGCCTGGCTGGCTTCTGAGGCACTGGGAAAGAAGCCTGCCTGTGTGGGCCGCTTCTAGTGGCTTCCCCAGGGTGGAGCCTCTGCTCCCAGCTGAGCTCTCACTCACCTCTCCCTGGCTGGCCTGTGCTGCCCCAGGATCTGGCACATGGCAGCAGGATCCTTATCTCAGGAATGAGCTGGTGTTCTCTTGGCCTGGGGCTGGAGGAGGCATCACTGGTCCCGTTAGTGCACCAGCTGCTGCCTGCCTGCTCTGGGTCACACTGGAGTCTAGCTGGGTTAGGCCGTGGCTGATGGCCTAAGCAGGGTTCCCCTAGGAACCCCTAAGTTCGGGGATCCCTGAGGTTTGGTGTTAAAAAGGTCCTTGCTGGCCTCTCTAGAGCCAGGTTAAGCCTTCCAAGCAGGGCTTCTGCAGATATGTCTGTTTGTGAATGCACACACATAGGAACTATAGGAGCGTGCAGTGGGCGTGTCTTTGGGATTAATATGTGGTTGTGTTTGTGTGCAGATGCGAGTCTGTGTTTGTATAGATCTGACAGTGTCTGCGTGTGGAGGAAGGTGGGGCCGCATGGGAATGTATCTGCATTTTGAAGGCTTGTAAGAGTGTGTGTGTGTGTGTGCCAATTTGTTTGCCGATGACAGTGTGTAATTGTGTGTGTGTGTGTGTGTGTGTATGGAGGAGAGAGAGAGATGTTCTCTAAGTGTGAACATGGTCCCGAGCCAGAGAAGGACAGAAGAGAAATGACTGAGACCTGGGGCTGGGACTCAAAAAGGAAAGCAGATGCAAAGGGACTGAGACAGGCCGAGGGGCCGGGGAGGCAGAGGGCAGAGTGCCCAGGGTGGGGCCCTGGGCACAGCCCCCTTCTTATCCCTCTCTAGGTCCAACCGGTTGGGGCTAGGCTTGCCTGGGGCTTCAGGGTAGGGAGGGAGAGGAGCTCAGTCCTGAGCGCCCGGATCCTGGGATCCCGGCTCCTCCCCCAGGCTGCGCTGACTCAGTGGCAGGAGGGGCCTTGCTGGGAGTGAGCGTGTGGGGGCAGCTGTGCCTGGGCCACACAGCCCCAAGAGGGGAAGGACACACGGTCCACGATGCCACACATCATCACACAAGGCTCACATTGTCCTACAGATACCTGTGGCCATAGTCCCAGCCATGCACTGTAACTCACTGTCACACAAACACAGCCAGGCTCCCGGTCACAGGTGCCCACTATCACACACGGGCACACACTGACACTTTGCACGCTTATACAATCAGGCTCACATTGTTACACACTTCCACACAATACCACACTGAGGCCTACAGCCACAGACACACACTGTCATACACAGCCACACGCAGCTCACTCGGTCTTTTGCTTCTCGGGCTGGAGAGGAACCCAGAAGCCACTGTACCCATCCTCCTGCTTCTGGACAGGAGCATGTCACTCAGCCCAGGCAGAGCCCAGACGGGCGGCATTTAACCAGGCAGTTTCTCCCACCAGAGCATTAACAACTCTGTGTGCTCCACATGCCTACACACACACACACACACACACACACACACACACATGCTAGCACACCCATACTCTCATGTAAGTATATAAGCAGACGTCCCACATGGTCATGTGCATAAATATCCTTAGAGTACATATAAGCAGCCACAAATGCTCATAAGCACACATGTACATGTGTACACACTCATACATGCATACGCACAATCATGTATACATATAGGCTACATAACAGCTATTCAGTATTCAGACGCAAACCTACACAATCATAGAATATATATATGTGTCTATAGCATGCAGACACTGCCACATGAATAAACATGCAACACAAGTGCACATAGACATGCCTATAGCAATTCATACACACACACACACACAGCAGCCCCTCCTGCCAATGGAAGCCCCATTGAGTCCTGAGACAGAGAATGGTGGGAGGAGGGGCTGAAGCTGACTTCTCAGGCCCCACCTCTGCCCCCACTCACCGGCTGCTCTGCCCGCCCCCAGCACTGCTGTCCGCTGTGCGGATCAACGGGGATGGCCAGGAGGTCCTGTACCTGGCGGAAGGTGACAATGTGAGGCTGGGCTGCCCCTATATCCTGGACCCTGAGGATTATGGTCCCAGTGGGCTGGACATCGAGTGGATGCAGGTCAACTCGGACCCCGCACCTCGGGAGAACGTAGTGAGTACTGGGCACGGGGTTCCCTTACCCTACACTTCACGGAGTCTGCCTGTTGGGCAGCCAGCACCCTGAGGGGAGAAGGAGGGCAAATAATGAAACTAAGACCTTGAACTTCCCTCCCCAAAGCCTCTCACAGGATAGGGCAACAGGGAGGAGAGGTCTGTAATTGTGACTGAAGCCAGCCAGTCAGTTCACCTCCTCCCACCCCATTCCAAAGGGAAGATGAGGTATGGCCCCTCAAGAAGTTCCCAGCCGGACCTTATACTTTCCAAAGAGCTGAGATCACCTGATCTCACCCATTATGTAAGAATGGGCATCATCATTCCCATTTTTCAGCTGAGAAAACCGAGTCTCAGAGATGTTCAGTGAATCTCTCAAGCGCCAACCTGCATGGCCCTCCTTGGCTCTGTCTGTCTCACTACCTGTTTTCCTTTCTTCTTCACAGTTCCTAAGTTACCAGGACAAGAGGATCAACCACGGCAACCTCCCCCACCTGCAGCAGAGGGTCCGCTTTGCAGCCACCGACCCCAGCCAGTATGATGCCTCCATCAACCTCATGAACCTGCAGGTATCTGACACAGCCACCTATGAGTGCAGGGTGAAGAAGACCACCACGGCCACCCGGAAGGTCGTCGTTACTGTGCAAGGTATGGCCAGACTCCTCTGGGCTCCCCTTCCTCAGGCTTCAGAGCCAAAGGCGGCGTGGCCACTCTGAGCCCAGCTCTGCCTCTCGGCTGGGCCCTGGCTCACAGTTGCCTGTCTCCTTGCAGCCCGCCCTGCGGTACCCATGTGCTGGACTGAGGGCCACATGACATATGGCAACGACCTGGTGCTGAAGTGCTTTGCCAATGGGGGCTCCCAGCCCCTCTCCTACAAGTGGGCCAAGATCAGTGGGCACACTTACCCCTACCGAGCCGGGTCCTACGCCTCCCAGCACAGCTTCCACTCTGAGCTCTCCTACCAGGAGTCCTTCCACAGCTCCATAACTCAAGGTGAGGGGAGCCCCTGAGTGGAGACAAGCAGAAGAACAGAGTCTCCGGGACCTGCTGGGGCTTCCTTGGGTTATTGGTGGCATCAAGTCAAACCTGGAACCCCTGTGGGAGACTCCCCCTGCGGGCCTGTCCCAGCAGCTGCTATTGAGGGAAGAGGAGAAGCCAACAGTGGGAGTCAGTCAAAAGCAGCGTGGTTAATATGGAAGGAGCATGGCTTACCCTCCCTGTGCCTTGATTTCTTCATATGTGAAAAGGGGATACTAATGTCTACCTTTTAGGGGCATGTGAGGATTATATAGGGCACGGTGTGTAAGCTCCTAGCACATAGAAAAGCTGAATAATATTCAGTCAAACAAAGCACAACAGAGCTAGAAGGGACCTTAGAGTTCCTTTGGTCTAACCCTGTCCTCAAAGTACAAGGGAGGAGACCAAGACTCAGAGAGGGGACATATTTCTCTAAGGTCACGGAGAGAACTAATGGTATCACTGTCTTGCTGCTGGGAGAGGGGTCCTTCCTTGCCTCTGTCTTGGTAGGGGGAGGGTGAATCACCCTGAGAGTGGAGAGGACGTGTGTGTATGTGTGTGTGTATGTGTACGTGTGTGTGTGTCTGTGCGTGCACGTGGGTGTGCTCACACACATGCATACACCTTCCTTCCTTCCAGAACGGGTGCCCCATCTCCCACCCCACAGGGGCTGAGGCAGGGGTGGGAGATCTTAGAGACTAGGCCCCTCTACTTCAATTTCAGGCCTGAGCAACGGTGACCTGGTGTTGAACGATGTCTCCAGAGCGGATGACGGGCTGTATCAGTGCACAGTGGCCAACCAAGTGGGCTACAGCGTTTGTGTGGTGGAGGTGAAGGTCTCAGGTGGGTGCAGCAGCCCGAGGGTCTGGTGGCTGGGAGGGTTGGGGTGGAGGCACCTGGGCTCTAGTTTGGAGCCTCAGAGGGCTCTGTCTTTCCATTGCCCAGAGCAGCTGAAAGCCCTGGGAAAAACATGCAGGCACAAGGGGTTAACAACTGCGTCTCCTTATATCCTCCTCACTGGGTGTCCCAGGGCTTGGAGACCCCCTCCCCCAATCCCTTTCCCCTTTTCCCACGGACCCCTGCCCTGGCCCGTCCTGGCCAGTCAGGCCCCTGCCAGGCTGGGAGAAAACTGACTGGCTTCCCCTTCTCTCCGCAGACTCCCGGCGCGTGGGCATGATCATCGGCGCAGTGCTGGGCTCTCTGCTCGCGCTGGCCTGCCTGGCGGTGGGCATCTGGGGGCTCGTGTGCTGCTGCTGCGGGGGCGCCGGGTCTGGCGTCGCCCGCGGTGCTTTCGGCTACCGCAACGGCGGCGGAGGGGCCTGCGGCGACTTGGCTAATGAGATCAGGTAAAACCTGATGCATGCTGCATGCTGCTGTGCGGGCCGGGAGCGGCGCCCTGCCCGCCTCACCCCTGCCTGCCACCGGCCGGCTGGGACCTCCACCCTACCCTGCTCGCCATCGCCACGGAGTGCTGGGACCGCAGCATGTCGACCTGCCACCCGCCGCATGGCTTTTCTGTCTCCCCACTTCCCAGTCTTCACCTCTGCCCTCCTGCCCTCCGTTTCCCTCCTGCCTACGCGCCTCTCTGTCTTGTCTAGACTGTAAGCTCCAGGAGGGCAGGGCCTATGTTTTCTCACGTTTCCCCTGTGTTGTGCCGGTAAGAACTCCGACAAGCTTATTTAAGAAGAGCTAATGAGAATAGTGCTAATAACTTATATTAGAAGCAAACTAGAAATAAAGACTAGAACAGGACTAGCAGTGCTAATGATCGCAGTGCCTCGGGGATGGAGGGAGAGACGGAGAAGGTCGAAGGGCAGGAGGTGAGAAGGGAAGGGGAGAGAGCGCGCGCACGAGCGAGCGCAAGCCCGCGCCAGGCTAGGGTCAGTCGGGGACGGAAGGGAAGGGAAAGCAGCTGTTCCGGATCCCCAAGGCTCCCTGCCTAGTAGAGGCGGTGGTTCTGCGGAACATCAGGAGGGATCGGATTGCGCCTGGATGGGGCTGTTTGCCGTGGCTGTCCGGACACGTGTGGACCAGCCCCGTCTGGAGGATGGGCATGGTGGCCCGCGGGACAGCCGCGGGGGCGCCGGCTCAGGAAGGAGCAGAAAGGAGAATAGGTCGATGCTGAGGGCAGATGGAGGGAGGCGCGGGAGACTAGAGGGTGCCAAGAGCCGCTGGCTCTGTCCAGGCCGCGCCCACGCCGCGCCGCGGAGGAGCCCGCTCACTCGCCCGCCTGTTGTTTTCCACAGAGAGGACGCCGTGGCGCCCGGGTGCAAGGCCAGCGGGCGCGGCAGCAGCGTCGCCCACCTCCTGGGGTACCCGACGCAGAACGTAAGCCGCTCCCTGCGCCGCAAGTACGCGCCTCCGCCCTGCAGTGGCCCCGAGGACGTGGCCCTGGCGCCCTGCAGCGCCACCGCCGCCGCCTGCGAAGCGGGCCCCTCCCAGGTCTACGTCAAGGTCAAGAGCGTGGAGCCGGCCGACTGCGCCCAGGGCCCGCTGCAGGGCAAGGACGGTCTCTTGGTGTGAGCGCGCGCGCTGCGCCGCGCCGGGCTGCGCCCTGGCCGGGAGGAGGGTGCGGGGCTCTCTGCCCGCAGCTGGGGACACGTTCGGGCTGGTGCCGACCTCGCTCGCCCCCCGGCCTTCCGGCGGCTGGGGGTTGAAGGCGTTTCCCTCGGGAAATGCGTAGGGAGGCAAAGCCTCCTCCCCCCAAATGGGAGTGGATGGGCGAGGGCAGAGGAATGCGATCTGGAACCTTCTCCGCTCCTCGGAAGCTCAGGGCTGAGGGAGGGAGGAGGAAGCGGAGTCAGTGTCCAAGAGCGGTTGAGGCCAGAGGCCCGGTGTCCCTAGCCAAAGCAGAGGGCCTCGGCCCGGTGGGTAGGGGTCTGGAACGAATGGTTCAGTGTGAGAGCGGGGCTCTGAGGCAGCAGTGTTAGCACAATAAAGAAACTTTAAGACTTTGAGACCGAGGTGGCTGTCCGTGTCGCACGAGGTCGCGGGTTGGAGGGCCCTGCTCCATGGTGGGGTGGATGGGGAAGGGCATTCCTCCTGTTATCACAGTCCTGCACCGTCTCCAACCTTCCGCTTCTTAGATCCCTAGCGGTCAGAGCCGGCAGGGGCCTTCTAATCCGACTCCTTCACACAGCCTACGAAGTGTATAAAAAAAGAAAAAAAAAAAATTAGCTCAGAATTTCTGTGAAAATAACATAAGGATATTCTGGGAACTGGCAGAGTGCAGTGATACACCTGCCATTTCTTAAGTCTTCAAAGTTTTCGCGTCAGGCCAAGATTTGCTCTTGGAAATAATGTGCTCTGAAACTCTAGTGAGGCTTTGTATGTTGTCGAAAGCTAAAAGGAAAACTTGAATCACAGACGCATAGGCGCCTGGCGAGACAGAAACAAGGACATGTAAAAATAAGACTACCACCTCTTACATTAAAAAAGCACCAGAGTTCTGGGGTTCTAAGTGATGTCCAGGAAGGAGGGGGAGTAACACTTACGGAGCATGTACGGTGGAACACGGTTAGTATGGTAAGTCCCTTCACGTGCAGTCAGTTGGTGTTTTAGGACAATTCAGTTTATGGTTTTTTTTTTTTTTCAAACTGTCAAATTGATTGACTTGCAGAGTCCATTACACAGTAGATGTTTAAAAGAAAACAATGTGGCAGCACTACTACATTTTTTTATGTTACAAAACAAGTTTTTAGATATTTTACAGTTACTTCCTCATGATGGAATATCTGTGATTAAAATCTAGGCCTATCTGATATCTGGCTCCATACTTTTACACTCTGAAATAGCCATTCGTAGATAGGGGTCTGTTGAGTAATTTAGTATCTGCCAGCACTTGTTTTGTTTACTACCCTGTCATGATATTTACAATGTGTTTTTGAGGATGTTTTAGTCATTTCTGGTTAAAAAAGTGGAAATCAGTAAGCGCTACGAGTTAATAGGAGTGAGAAGTCCTAGTGAGTAAGTGAGAAGTGAGTAAGTGAGATGGGGAGTGCTTAATTAAATAACAATATTTGAGATAAAGTTGCAAGGGATATATTTATTAAGCAAAGAGAAATTAAAATGGGAAGTATTCTAGATGTACGTGTTGATAAAGGGATGCGGGGGTGGTACAGCAAGCTGGAGGGTGCAGATAAGAAGAAACAGTTCTACTAGTCTTTCTATATCCAACATCCTCTGTTGGTCACTGGAATACACTTTGCTAATATGAAGCCTCCTTGCCTATGATTTAAGAATTTCTGGCAGGGCGTGGTGGCTCATGCCTGTAATCCTAGCACTCTGGGAGGCCGAGGCGGGAGGATTGCTTGAGCTCAGGAGTTTGAGACCAGCCTGAGCAAGAGCGAGACCCTGTCTCTAAAAAAAAAAAGAAAAAAAAAAAAAGAATTTCTAATGTGGAATAGAAATGGTTAGTAAAAGAAACTTGGTTGGATTAATTTCCTTTGCTGAGCAAGATTAAACTTAAAAAGTCAATGAGGTTCATACTAAGTGCTGAAAATTCAAGAAGGAGCCTTGTAGTTCAACTGAGTATTTGATGAATGTGAATGATTTGTATTTTAAGAGGTGATGAGGATAACACAGTGACCAAGAGGGGTAGGTGTTTTTACATTTGAGCTGTTTGGACTGTCTGTTTCCCATTTTATATATAAAAGATATATTTTATGTTAGATCATTTGTGCTTTGGTAGCAAAAATAGAGTTGAAAGGGTACAGTTCCTGAGATCAGTAATTTCATGTCTACTAGGAGACATGGATAAGGAAAAGAACTGTGGATTCTCTTATTTTCATGATAAAATTTGGATTGTGTGACCATTCCACTTTGGTTCCTTGTACGAGGGATGTTAGAACTTAGCATGGATCTCCTTCAGAATCCTTTTGTTGGACTTGTGCTTCATATATTTGGCCTGCCTTAATTTTATTTGGCCTTCCTCCTTGATTCCTCCGTACTATTTATTTACACTTAACTCTGGAATATTTTGGTGTATGTGTTCAATGTACTCTAGGTCCTTTGATTGGTTTAAATGTATTATTGGGGAGAATTGCAAGTTGATATTATATCTGTCTGTGGTGACATTGGAATATTTCCATTGTAATTCATTGGAAAATTTGTGGAAATATAAGATATTATATTTAGTTCTACAAAACCCAAGATCTCAATATTATTCTTCTGGTAGATTTCTGGGTGTGTGTGTGTGTGTGTGTGTGTGTGTGTGTGTGTCTTTGATTTTTTTTCTTCATATTTTCCTCTTAATTCTGTGTCAGTTGAATGATATCGTTGCTGTTTCATATTATTGTCACATAAAGCTGATTCTTCATTCTGCCAGGCCAGGGGATTGCCCATGGGTAGAGGCATGCTGTCTGCAGGTGTTAATCCTTTTATATAGTTGTACTAGTTGCTAGGAAAGACCTTGGCTGGATTTATAGTGAGCTGTGTTTACTGAGCATAATGAAGTGAAGCTCAAAATGATTCATCTGAAGTCCAGCTTAAAAAAAAAATCTTACTCCTTCACTATACAGATGTGGAAATTGAGATCTCCCCTCACCAAGGCTGGACTTTAAATCTCAAATCCTACTTTTCCTTTTTCATTGTAGAAGGTCAGAGGAGAGGAAATAGGGGACTGTCAGGGGGACCTCTAAATGTTTCCTAATTTTCTCAGTATCCTTCTTTCTCCTTCTCTCATCTACCTAATCCTGACTTCTTTCTCTCTCCCAGATGCATGCCTTCCTTCTCCACAGCAAAAGAGGGTTTCAGAAAAAGACCTTCAAGACCATCTATCCCAGCCCATCCTTTTGCTGGCAAGGGGATTGGCATTTACTAAGCACCAAGTGCCATGTGCTTGTTGATATTTTGTATTATTTATTCCCTACTTTAATCCTATGAGGTTGTGCATTATCTCCAGCATACAGATGAAGAAACTGAGGCTCAGAGGGATTGGGCATTAGATATCTTAACCAAGACCACAAAGGTAATAATTCAAGATTCAATCTAGGCATGTTTGACTCCCGGACATCAGGCTCTTTCTCTGATATTTGTTTTTGTTTTTGTTTTTTTTTTTTCGAGACAGAGTCTCACTCTGATTCCTGGGCAAGAGTGCCACGACATCAGCCTAGCTCACAGCAACCTCAAACTCCTGGGCTCAAGCGATCCTACTGCCTCAGCCTCCCAAGTAGCTGGGACTACAGGCATGCGCCACCAATGCCCGGCTAATTTTTTCTATATATTTTTAGTTAGCCAATATTAGCCAATTATATTTCTTTCTATTTTCAGTAGAGACAGGATCTTGCTCTTGCTTAGGCTGGTTTTGAACTCTTGACCTTGAGCGATCCACCCGCCTCGGCCTCCCAGAGTGCTAGGATTACAGGGGTGAGCCACCGCGCCTGGCCTCTTTCTCTGATATTTGAATTCCTTCTACAGCATTCCTGACAAAGGATATTCCAATCTCTTCTTGAATACCTCCAGTGGCAGCTCACTACCCCGTAAATCAGGCCATTTGGCCTCTGATTGTCAATATTAAATAGAATATTTCTTCTTTTGAACCCAGTTTTTGTTATCATATAACTTTTTTTCCCCTCTCATATAGCTTTTATCCCTTGATTCAAGTCTACTTTAGGGATCTCAGAGCATCACGTTTCCAATTCAGCTGCTTCTAGTGGGCCAAGTGGCTGTACTCCATGCAGGATGGCTGCAACAGGCACACTCTGAACACTTGTCCGGTCTAGGGGTGTGTGTGTGTGGGTCTTCATAAGAGCATAGTGCTTCAAGGTCACAAGTTCTTCCTGCCTCTCCCCAGCCACCTGCTTGTTGGGAGCCCAGAATCTTTCTTCTGTGTTTGTCTCTTTTCTCCTAAGGAGAAGCTCATCTTTCTAATTGTTCCTGCTCCTACCTCAGGGCCTCCTGAAGTATGGGGTATGTGTGGGCTTCAGAGTATCTGGGTTTAGGAAGCCTTGAACCCTACTTGGTAACATATACCTAGGAAACCCTTGAGATGACTTGGGTATTTGCAAAGGGGTAATGGCATTGGCAGCTCTGCCTACGCAGAGCTTGGGAGGAGAAATGAGAGATGATAATGAGACAAAGGGAAACAGAGACAAATAACTTGGGGGCTGGGGAGGTGGAGGGGTTCTTGGAGATGGGCAGAGGTAGAAGGGAAAGGGGTTTAAGCAGGGAGGGCAGCATGATCTCCAGGACCCATCCATCCCTTCGTTCACTTGGTGACATTTATGAGCACCTGTAAGATGACTTGTTCACAGATAGTTAGATCTTCAGCAGGGCATTGTGCCCAGCACACATGTGCCCAAAGGCAGGGAACTGAATAGGATGACTTGGGGAGGACGCTTCCAGTCTGAGGAGCCTCCAGCTCAGCCTCCTGCAAGGTGTGAGGGACAGAGGCAGCCAGCTGGCTGTGCAGGTTGTGTTGAATGATATCATCTTCCCTGTTCTAGGAACCAGGGAGCCATGCTGAGACAGCACCTTTGGGAACACTGAGGCTCTGGCAAAAAAAGCTCATTAAAAAGCAGCAAGAGAGATTTCAGAGGGACTCTGAGAATAATTTCCTGTTAGGGTGAGTCAACAGGGAAGCCAGGGAAGTCCTAAATCCAAGGCTGAGATCACTGTCATCACTGTACTTACCATCCCAGGGTGAGGAGGGAGGGAAGTTTCTGTTTCAGTGATTTTGCTTCAGGGACACCTTGGTCTTTTTCCTTCATTTCTCCTGCATGAACCTTGTTCCGTGCTGGAGGAGGACACTTATGGTGATAAATGTTTGACAGTGGCTTTGGGAGTAGAGTGGGGGCAGAGAAGCTTCAGTTTGTAGCATTTGCCAATTTCCACGATGTCAGTACTCAGGCTATGGGTGATTTCAGACTACCAACCTGATATCACGGGCACGAGTTGGGAGAACTGTTCTGCAGCATGCCATATATAGTGTTTCTACAACACAGACACAATAGAAGAAGTAAATAACCTTAAGTGCTTAGATGATAGTGAGCTGTAGTAAAATAATCAGGAAGTTGTGAGTTTTCAGTGCCATCTTTGTTTTAATATAATTTATTTAATTGCAAGTTTATATAATTTACTTTCTAACAGTGGCTGCATTTAACAACTGGCTTGCAACATTGGGTGGACCACGTTGCCAGGCAAAGAGAAAGCTGGGCACACAAGTGCTGCCTCAAGGGTGGGAATCTCTAGTAGAGTCCTGATTTTTCTGTTTTTCTAGAGAGGCACAAATAGCACAGAGTCAGTTGTCTCCATTCTACTTCCTAGTTCCACCTTTTGCATTTCTCCCCAGCCTTGCAGGAGCTGAATTCTAGTTCCTTTGGTCACTGAAAATTATTTAGATAAGTTATATCTCCTTGATTCCAGATCTCTCATTTATTACCCATCAGAAACCTAAGTTGATATCCATAGAATTTCTCAGAATATGTCTCCCAGTAATCCTAGCACTTTGGGAGGCCGAGGCGGGAGGATTGCTTGAGCTCAGGAGTTCGAGACCAACCTGAGCAAGAGTGAGACCCGTCTCTACTATAAATAGAAAGAAATTAGCCAAACAACTAAAAATAGAAAAAATTAGCCAGGCATGGTGGCGCGTGCCTGTAGTCTCAGCTACTCAGGAGGCTGAGGCAGGAGGATCGCTTGAGCCCAGGAGTTTGAGGTTGCTGTGAGCTAGGCCTACGCCACGGCACTCTAGCCTGGGCAACAGAGTGAGACTCTGTCTCAAAAAAAAAAAAAAAAGAAAAAAAAAGAAAAAAAAAAGAATATGTCTCACATAATATCCAGCATGGGAAATCTGTTCCAGAGACTCTAGTGAGTCCTCCCTGCCTCAGTTCCTTCTCTGATTCTCCTCCCCAGGCTTTAGGAAGTCATCCTCTAGTCATCTTCTCTTAAGCCTCCAATTCTCAAGACTACAAGTCATGTGGAATCCAAGGGAATTCTTCCGTGTACTCCTCTTACAGTAACTATTACATGCATGGTGCTCAATCACATTGTAGTCAGCCTGTGGTGACTCTAGGGAGGGATTAATTTTTTTTTTTTCTGCTTCACTGGAAACAAGGGATTTTGGGGGCATGACCCAATCATTGTCTTTCCAGAGCTGTAAAGCTACTTGACTCCAGTGGGTTTGGTTGGGGCCCGCCTGGGGGCAGGGGCTGGATCAGAACTTTAGCCCTGTCCCATAAGCTTCTCAGGGGTGCCTCCTCATGGTTTGTTCCCCTGATTTGGTGGGAACCTGAGAAACCCCTACTCTGGACTTTACACTCTTCATCCAACTAGCCCATCTGGAGCGATTACTCCCAGTCTATGGAAACAAAGCTGGTTCCATGAGGTTCCTTGTGGTTGGATTAGGGAGCACGTGCTGCAGGGAAGGAACAGGGGAGACATGGGGCCACCAGGCCAGGCGGGGGTGGTGGCTAGGTTGGGAGATCTGGAGGCACTTGGGTGTGGTCACTGTGCCTGCAATGTGGAGTGGACAGGATGGCCTTCTGTCACCCTCTGTGGCCACTGCTTTCCTAGGTGCATTTTAGAAGGATGGGTAGGATGGGGCACCGAGCACTCGGGAGAAGACTTCGGTCTTGACAAGGGCAGGAAATTGAGCAGAGGGGGATGGGGCGAAACTGCAGAGCTCCTGTCCATCAAGGCTGAGTTTGAGGTGATGGTGGACTCCTGCGTGGGTTTCTTGAGGGAGGAATGAAGAAAACTTGTAATAAATACTTGTGAGTTAGCCGTGTTCACATATGCAAAGGAAAAAGTTCTCAGTGTTGGAGTCAGAGACACCTGGGTTTATAGTTAGCCAGTAAGCTCCCAAAGCTTTGGCTTCATCTGTAAAATGGACTAATAATAGGGCTATTTTGTGTGATGTGTATGTTACAGAGCCTGGTACGTAATAGCGGTTCAGCAAATGGTTGGTCCCCAGCCCTCCACGTCACTAATATACAATTTTGTGTCCCACAGGAGGGCAGGCCTGGAGGCACAAATCTAATCACACAGGGGTGCAGTGTAGGGGCTGAGGCAGGGGAAGATCCATGGGGAGGGGGATGGAGGGGGGAGAATGAAGCCTTGGGATTGAACTTGGAGGTAGCTCATCATCTGGGGGAGGGGGCAAGGAGGCCAGGAAGCAGCAAGCAGAGAAAGAGGAGGAGAAGCAGGACTTGCCTGGGTCCTGGAATCCACGTGCAGGTGTTAATATTGACAACAATCCTCATTAATAATAGCGATACTAATAATAACAGGAAGCACCTGAAACACCAGCTCGGCAGGGACCCAGAGTCCGTCCTGGGGACCAGCTGCCGGAATCCTCAGGGCGGCCTCCCTGGACCAGGGCGTGCTCTCCTGGGCCCTTCCCGTCTGCCCGCTCCCGGCTCTTGGTGCTCAGGCCCGTGTCGGCCGCCCTCTGTGGCACTGACTTTGACAGCCCCTCCCCAGGTGGACTGTCCCTCCAGAAGGGTCTCCACACAGCTCTCCCAAAGCTGAGGAGGGACCCTCCCAGCAGGGGGCACACAGATTTTTCCCCAGCATTTTTGGGATCATCAACTCAGTCTTGGAACTGGGCTCCTCCAGCCCACTCCAGGCCTCACTTGCTGCCTGTCTCTGTCTGGCCTGGGGAGTCTCAGCCACACCCTCGCCTGTCCCCACCCCCGTTCTCCTGCCTGGATGCCTTCTGCAGACTTGTGGCTCTTCCCTGCCATGACTCATCTGAACTGGCCCCTGTGACTCTCCAAACGCTGGGTTCATGTTCCCGGTCCCTGCTCTAGCCTGGCCCCCACCTCCTTCAGCCCCTTGCCCAGGCTGCTGTCCCTGCATATAAAACTCCCCTCTGTCTCCCTTCTCGTCCTCCTTCTTGGCCTGTGCTGGTTTTGCAGAAAGTCCAACTGGCCTTATCCTGTTCTATCATCCTGGTCTCTCTCCCACTCCCAGACAAGGGGAAGTGGTGTTTATTATGCTTGCTGTGCTTGGGGGTATCCTGTTTACCCTATAACTCCATCAGACGTGGCTTCCCTGGAGGACAGGGGTCATATCTCCTTCTCTCTCAGTCCCTGCTCCCTTGAGAGCTCAGAATGTCTCTCTGAGCCGACCTCCCCTAAAATTAGTGTGATGGATAAAGTTTGTACGAGGGACTCCTCCCCCAACGCGGGGTGTTGACAATAGGCGATGCCTGCGGTAACTTCAGGGAGATGGGATGGAAAAACCACACACATCCCCCAGATCCTTCTCAAAGGTGCATGTGAACGTGGTCCTGCCTGACCGCGCCATCGAGGATGCCCCTGCTCCTTTGATTGACAGACCGTCGGAAGCTCCTCCCTGCACAGCACACAGGCTCTTCATTCATAGTTCGTTAAGGACTTGGAGATGTGCCGTGTTTGTGATCACTGCCACTGAAAAATGGAGCAACAGGTCCTTGGTCAGGAGCCTAGCCTGCTGTCACAACACTGTTCCTGTGGGGAAATCTGGTTCCTTCCTTTAATAAACATTAGCCTTTCCTGGAGTGCAGCGCACTGGTCGGACAGTGTGAGGAGTGGAGAGGGGAAGAATCGCCCGCCCAGCTCCCACCTCTCTGTCCGCCTGGAATCTGTGAGCCAGTGACACCCGCATTCGTGCCCCGGGCCAGACCCCCTCCTGAATTTCCCACTCACTGATATGCTTAGATGTCTAATAGGCATCCTGAGCTCAGCAAGCCCCAACACTGCCTCTGATTGTCCCTCAGTCTACCCTGCCTTCTCCAGTGATGGCCACTGTCCTTCTTTAACTCCTCTCTTTCTCTCGCCACTCCCCCACCACATCCACTTGGGGCGGGGAGTCCGTCGCAGTTTCTTGCCTGGGTGACACAGAGCCTTAGTGTCCCTGCTGGTCTCCCTGCCACCTCCCTTCCACCTACAGTCTGTTCTCAGCACAGAAGCTGGAGAGATAGTTAAGTCATCCTTCTGCTCAAGCCTCTGCAGTGGCTTCCCAAGGTCAAGATCCTTACACTGGTCCTCTGTGTGAGGCTGTCTGTGTCACCCCTTCTCCCCCAGCGCTCTCCCCTCAAGCCTCACTGGCCCCTGACTGCTTTGTGAGCACCTTGGGGTCTTTGCCTGGCTGTTCTCTTTGCCCTGAACACACTCCTCCCGGTTTCCTAGTGGGAATCCTCACCCTTTCAAATCTCTGCTCAGTAAAGGGCAGCTGCCCTGGCTGAGTCTGCAGTGCTCTCCTGCCTGCACCCCTCATCACCCTCATCCTCACTTTGGTTAACCCACAGCACTTACCCGCTTCCAGCAGGCTGCGTAGTCTGTTGTGAGTTTTGACTCACCCTGTTTCCCCCACACTGTCAGCTCCAACAGGCAGTGATCTCTGTCTGTTTTACTCATGAATGTACTCAAGCTCCTAAAAAGTGCCAGGCACATAGGAGACGATAAATATTGTTTCAGGGAAAGAAAGAAGACGGGGGAGACAGACCAACTGTGGTAGGAGGAGGTAATTCCCAGCCCCAGAGCACGGGAAGTGACTAAGGGAGCAGCTCGTCTCCTTGTGGGGACCAAGAGGTCCCTAAGAGACTTGGCGGGTTGTCTGATCTCAACTGATTATGCTGCCCGGAAGTGGGGGATGCAGGCATGGAATCTCCCGACCTGGGAATTTTGGCTTCCTCGGTGGAGGAGATGCCTGAGGAAGGACCATTTACTGTGCACCTGCCCATCCCCTACCCTCTGCTTTAACCACTAAGTTCACAAGTATGTTTTGGCGACACGCTTACTCTATGTCAGTGGTGACACTGGGGTATTAAACCTGATCCTCCCAGGAGCTTCCCAAGGGAGGCCATTAATCTCCTTTGGAAAAATTAAAGAATGACACACACAATTGTTGATTCAGTTCCACACAAAGCTGGGAGAACTGATGCTATGAGATCACTTGGGGGAAGGATTCTGGGAGGAGGAGTGTCCGGGGCTGGGCCTGGAAGCATTTGGCTGGAGACTGAGGTGGATAAAGGATACGTCTCAGGCTGGGAGGTGGGGGAAAGAGCTTGGCTAAAGGGGGCAGAATGTGTGAGCATGTCAGGGTCAGGGGACGGACAAGAGGCAAGTCTGTTTGGAGTGGAGGGTGTGAATTAGGGCTGCCAATGGCTGGGCCACCTCCATCTTAAGGCCTTTGAGGGTGCAGGCTGGGAGAGAGGGAAGGAAGTTGTGTCTTTCAGCTGCTCTGCTCCCCAGCAGGTGGGCTGAGAGATAGTCATGATCTAACAAGCCAGCAAGTTTGGAGTGACTGATGCACTGCCCTTCTGTGTCAGACCAGTCCTACCTCACCAAGCCATTGTCCCTATTGCTTGGAAAGCCTCTCTCCGACAGCATGAGGGCTCAGTCTCGACAAGACTCTGAATGCTGCAGGAAAGGGCATGAGGGAGGCTGGACTCACAGGGGCTCGGGATCGAAGACAGTTCCTCCAAAGCAGTTGCAGCCCTCCCCGCCATTATGAACCTTGGGTCCTGAATGTTTCAGGACTTTCCGGAGCTGAGTAGGCAGGAGGCAGGCCAGGTGGCAGAGAAGCTGACTAGGACACTTGGGCCCAGACCACTTGGGGCTGAGCGTGCTGTGGGAGGCCCTCTTTGCCCAAAGATGTCTTGCAGCCCTTCCATGCCCAGGTTCATGGAGAAAGAACCCCCCATCCCCCAATACCTACCTGGTTACAGGCATGTCCCAGTTGTCCTGGGTGGAGTGGAGTCAGGGCAGAGGACGAAATGGCTTTTCTTCCTCAGGTCAATTTACGTTTAAATTATTAGGTTGAATCATACGAAATTACCTATATTTGGCCATTTTAAAACTTATAAAGATGGCAGTTTTCATGTGATCCAACCCAATATATTATTCAGCCTCCAAATATTTCTTCCTTTTAAAACCACTGTTCCCTAATAATTAAGGACCAATTAACTATTGACTTACCCTAAAACTTGCTCTTCTTTCCGTATTTCCAGTTTCGGTAAATGGCACCTCCATCCGCCTGCTTACTCATGTTAGAGACCTCAGTGTCATACTCAGCATCTTCCTGTCCTCCACCCTGGATCCCAAGTCCTGTCTATTCTAGCTCCTAAATAAGTACTGAATCCACCACTCCTTTGCCCTCTCTCTCTCCGCCCTAATTCCTGGCTTTTGTAGTTTCTTGCCGGGATTCCTGCGCTAACTTCGCCTTTAGTCCATCCTCCAAGCAGCTGCCAGAATGGTCTTTTAAAAACACACATCTGATCATGTCCCTTCCCTTCTTAAAGCTCTTCAGTGGCCTCCTTTTTCATTTATAATTAACTTTAAAATTTTGCCATATCCTGCCTGATCTGAGCCCTGCTGTCCTCTCCTCCCAGAGTCCGTCCTGCTCATTGTTTTCTGGCCTTTCACGTATGCCCCTTGCTTTGCTAACTCCTCTTCTCCCTCCCTGCTGGTCGCAGCTTGCACGTCCCTTCCGTGGGGAGGCCCTTTGTGTTGTCCACTCGCCAGCTGTATTTGGCTTCCTTGTTATTCTTGCTCACGGGTTTCAGTTATTTTTCTTCTACAGAGCTCAGCACAACTTAGACATCCGTGTTTATGTGTTCGGTGCCTGTCTCTCCCAACTAGATCGCAAGCTCCATGAGTGGGGAGACCCGTCTGTTGTGTTCCCAGATGTATTCTGGTGTCTCTGGCATGGTGCAGGGACTTGTTAAACATGCGGTGAGAGGCCCGGCGCGGTGGCTTGAGCCTGTAATCCTAGCACTCTGGGAGGCCGAGGCAGGAAGATCGCTCGAGGTCAGAAGTTCAAAACCAGCCTGAGCAAGAGCAAGACCCCGTCTCTACTATAAATAGAAAGAAATTAATTGGCCAACTAATATAGATAGAAAAAATTAGCCTGGCGTGGTGGCGCATGTCTGTAGTCCCAGCTACTCGGGAGGCTGAGGCAGGAGGATTGCTTGAGCCCAGGAGATTGAGGTTGCTGTGAGCTAGGCTGACACCACGGCACTCACTCTAGCCTGGGCAACAAAGGGAGACCTTGTCTCAAAAAAAAAGAAAAAAAGATAGGGTGAGAGAATGAACCCTGGACACTGGCAGCCCTGTCCTCCAGGAGGTGAGGTCCCAGACCGGCTGTGCCGTGCTGCTGCTGAGCTGCAGTGAGCTGCAGTGAGGGCTGAACATGTGCTTTTAGTCACAAGGGCAGGGCCCAGGTTCAGGGGTGGGTAGGAATTATGATACAAAAAGTACAGGGGGAGGGGTCCCCTTAATCAGGCCTGCCCGTAATGCTTATGATTATAAATCAAGCTAACAAACTGTGACATAAAATATGTTCTATCTTCCTGGCTTGACAAATATGTCTTCAAAATGACATGGAAAGCCAGGTTTGGATTCGGAAATCTTGGGCTCTTTGGGGTTTCCTACCGGAACTTAGTAGCATAGGAAGAACTGGCCCTAAGCCTGAGGCTGGACCCCCTCATTTCTCACCTTCGGCTCCATCCGCACTGTGAAGGGCCTTGTGACCACAGGTGTGCACACTTGGGATTCATCCACGCACCTCTGCAGACTGCTCCCTACCTACCCTCAGACCCAGGGCTGCACATATAGGCAGTTTAGTCCATTTGTGGTGGGATGAACCCAGGAGGCAGGCCCCAGAATTCCCTTTAGATCCCTGGAGCATGATCTAGAAGCGGGAGTGTGAGCTGCAGGTGGACGTCCCCTTCGCTCTTTGCCTACAGAGGAGCAGAGCAGGCCTTCTGTAGCACAGGCCAGGGCAGCCTTGACATAAGGGTGATGCTGTCTGTGCTCGAGGTGTCCTGGGGCTGCCCGGGCAGGGAATGGACATGGCCTCCAGAAGGAAAGACCCCCTGTTAGCTGCTGCCTGGCGTTGCCTGAGGCTCTGGCTGCCAGCTCTGGCCTCTGGTGGAGAATCCTCTCTCCAGTGAGTCATGGGTGAGAGCCCCACCTTCTCCTGACAGCTCAGGACTCAGGACGCCATGAAAACTGGGAGCCCCAGTCCTTCCTGCAGTGGCCAGGCCTGCGGTCAGTCCGTCTGCCATGTGCCTTGCTCGCGTTTCCATGCTGAGACACCCCTGCACGTGGGGATTGGAGTTCAGTGCTCAGGAGGGACACAAAGGCTGTGTGTGGGATTGCTAGGGATTTTCTGGGAAAATCCTGGCTGTTCGGTTGTTGTCATCAACGAGGGGCAGGAGGGATGTCAGTGTACTTCTGAGCAGGGCAAAGAGAGGGCCAGACTGCCAGCTGACTGTGGCCGCTTTGTAGGGGGTGGGATTGGAGGGTTATGTGTCCCTGGCCTGGAGAGCAGGACCACAGTGAGTGTGCCAGACCCCCAAGCTCTTGCACTTACGCTGGCCAAAGGTAGGCGCATGGCAAGTGGGCAGGGAAGTGGGCAGGTAGGGAGCAGCAGGCAGACCTCAGACCTCATTTTCTCTCTGGCTAGGCTGAGATTGGATAATTTCATCTGACTTTGGATGACTCTCAAGGGGTCTGAGCATCCCCAGCAGGGGGGTGTAAAGGCCAACAGGGTGGGCTGGCAGGCGGAACTGAGTGCATCGGCAGCATCTCAGCCCAAGCAACCCCACCAGGATCCCTGCCCCGGGAGCGTGGCACCAGCCCCCAGCACTTGTGAGGGGGCTGCTTTCCCCTTTCTGCACCACCTGTAAGGGAAGCAGAAGACAACCTGCTGGCCTGGATGTTGCCGTGTTCTGGGAACACGGTTAAACTAAAGCCCAGTGCTGCTGGGGGCCTGCTCCGGCACACTGTCTTCGATTCCCGCCAACGGAGGCTTCATTCCCAGGCAGAGCCTCTGTCCCTTTCAGCTTTCCCCTGGGTACCTGATTGGCCCCCACTGGGGACAGAGGTCTCGCAGGCCACGAGATGCCATTGAGCTCACGCTGGGGGCTGTAGCCCTGTTTATTCACTGCATCGTTTGTTGACATGTGGCTGCCCCACCAGACTGCGAGCTCTCCGAGGGCAGGGGTTGTGACTCCGCTTCTTAGCGACCTCTGCAATCCCGTCGGTGCTGACGCCGTGCAGGTGCTCAGTAAACGCTTACGAATGAACAGACACGTGTGCTTCCTGTTCTACAGATTCCTGCTCAAACTTTGTTTTTGTCCTTTATTTTGTTAAACCAACTACTGCTTCTGACAAGAAGTCCTGCAACGCCTTGCTGCCCCCCAGAAGAGGAGCGTCCTTGACCTCAGCCAGGCTGGTCAGGTCCCGCTGGTGAGGAATTGATCTTCAGGGAGCAACCAGGGAACAGAAAACAGAACAGAATTATTTCGCTGATGCCCCAGAGGTCTGCATGCTCAAGGCCACCTGGCTTAGTCCCTTCTGAGGCTTGGTTGGTCAACATTTTCTTTGGTTCTCTGAGTTACCACGACTTTCTAATACATCCCTACTTTTGCTTTAGTTAAAACCAGAGTTGGTTTCTGTCTTTGCTTGCCTCCAAAGAGCTCCCACTGATAACAAGTGTTTTCCCATTATTTATAAATACTCTAAAGACCATGAAATTTTTGATGGCTATGTGTATTACATTTGCTTATTTGACTGATTTATGGGTGGTTCTTTTGGTGTTTTCCTGATAATGGTATTGCTATTTTCTATCAGTCTCTTTCCTGATCTGAGAATTTCCCAAGCAACATACTGAGATAAATGGCAGAAGAGAGAAAACTAGGATTAATCTTCTTTAGAGAAATCACAGCTTGTTTCTAATACCTTAGTAGAATCCTTTCACTGGCCTCTCTTGTCCTTCTTCTTCTTTTTTTTTTTTTTTGAGATAGAGTCTCCCTTTGTTGCCCAGGCTAGAGTGAGTGCTGTGGCATCAGCCTAGCTCACAGCAACCTCAAACTCCTGGGCTCAAACAATCCTCCTGCCTCAGCCTCCTGAGTAGCTGGAACTACAGGCATGTGCCACCATGCTAGGCTAATTTTTTCTATATACATTAGTTGGCCAATTAATTTCTTTCTATTTATAGTAGAGACAGGGGTCTTGCTCTTGCTCAGGTTGGTTTCGAACTCCTGACCTCGAGCAATCTGCCCTCCTCGGCTTCCCAGAGTGCTAGGATTACAGGCGTGAGGCACCTCGCCTGGCCTTGTCCTTCTGTTTATTCATTCATTCTTTCTTTTATTTTAAAATTCTATTTATTTATTTATTTCAGAGTCAGAGTCTCACTATGTTGCCCAGGTTGGTCTCCAACTCCCGGGCTCAGGTGATCCTCCTGCCTCAGCCTCTTGAGTAGCTGGGACTACAGATGCATGCCGCCTTGCTTGGCCTGCATTGGCCTTCTTTTTCAAATTTACAATTCATTTTTAATATTGGAAGGATCTCATGGATTGTCTAGGGTAGGCATGGGAAATTGGTTTCATCTTGGCTCCCACCTTCAGTTGATTGGTAGGGATAAATTGAGCGTTGTATCTGGACTCACTGGGAAAAGTGAGTCATAATTAATTAGCCACGTCTGATGTGGTCCTGGAAGACATATTTGTCATTCCTAAAGCGACTCCCTATCTATTGTGAAAAGTCTCTAAGTCTATACTGTCGCTCTGAGATGGTTTCTGCGCAAGCATGTTCGTTGAAACAGCTCACTTCGTATTTGGATTTATCTCTCCATTTGTTAGAAAGTTCTTCCCTGGTGCAAAGAACGTCCTGAAGCCCATAGGGTTCCATGCCCTGTGGCCCCGGGCCATCTCTCTGGACCCTTCCCCTTCCACTCTCCCTCCTTGGTGCAGTGTGAGGGGCTGGACTGGTTTAGGTAACCTAAAGCTCACTCTGACTCTGCCAGTGACTAATTGTGCAATTTTAGGGGAGTAACAATCTCTTTGGGCCTTGGATTTCTACCTGAGAAATAAAAAAAAAAACTTGAAGTGAGTAACCACAAATTTCCTTCTGGCTTTAAGGTCCTATTATTCATATGAGTCACAGCTGCCTTTTAGTGATGGGCTCCATCAGCCCGAGTTACACAGTCTGGGCGTAAGTGGGAACCTGTGCCCCTCCGAGCTTTTTGTTCCAGGTTAAACATGACCAGTGTCTGTAATTGTTTCTCATAGGATGAGCTTTCTGGAATTTTCGCCATTCTGGTCTTTCTCTTGTGGACATGCAAGTCTTCCAGGGTCTTCCGGAGAGTGTGGCTTCCAGAAGTGGGCCCAGGCTAGTCCTGCTGTGGGAGAATCCCTGCTGCTTCCCCATGTGGTCAGCCTGTCCTCCTGACAGACCACGGTGACCAGGCACAGCTCGAGGGGAGGCAGCCACTAAAACATCCCTGGATCTGGGGACAGTTGTGTTTTGTAGTTTTAGAGGCTCTTTCTTTCTTTCTTTTTTTTTTTTTTTGAGACAGAGTCTCACTTTGTTGCCCAGGCTAGAGTGAGTGGCTTGGCATCAGCCTAGCTCACAGCAACCTCAAACTCCTGGGCTCAAGCAATCCTGCTGCCTCAGCCTCCCGAGTAGCTGGGACTACAGGCATGCGCCACCATGCCTGGCTAATTTTTACTATCTATATCAGTTGGCCAATTAATTTCTTTCTATTTATGGTAGAGACGGGGTCTCGCTCTTGCTCAGGCTGGTTTCGAACTCCTGACCTAGAACAATCCACCTGCTTCGGCCTCCCAGAGTGCTAGGATTACAGGCGTGAGCCACTGCACCCGGCCTAGAGGCTCTTTCTTCAGGCTGCGTGCAGAACAGATGCAGGGAGCCATGGAGTCAAATCTGGAAGGAAATGGTGCTTCCCTCGAAGATCAGCAAGAAACCAAGAGCTGATTAATTGAACAGGTGCTATTTCTTAATAAACATGGAAGAAAGGTTTGCCAGAGATGTCATTAATGTTTGCAGACTTTTTTTTTTTTTTTTTTTTTTGAGACAGAGTCTCACTTTGTTGCCCAGGCTAGAGTGAGTGCTGTGGCGTCAGCCTAGCTCACAGTAACCTCAAACTCCTGGGCTCAAGCAATCCTGCTGCCTCAGCCTCCCAAGTAGCTGGGACTACAGGCATGTGCCACCATGCCCGGCTAATTTTTTTTTTTTCTATAGGTATTAGTTGGCCAATTAATTTCTTTCTATTTATAGTAGAGATGGGGTCTCGCTCTTGCTCAGGCTGGTCTCGAACTCCTGAGCTCAAGCGATCCGCCCACCTCGGCCTCCCAGAGAGCTAGGATTACAGGCATGAGCCACCATGCCCGGCTAATTTTTTTTTTTTCTATAGGTATTAGTTGGCCAATTAATTTCTTTCTATTTATAGTAGAGATGGGGTCTCGCTCTTGCTCAGGCTGGTCTCGAACTCCTGAGCTCAAGCGATCCGCCCACCTCGGCCTCCCAGAGAGCTAGGATTACAGGCATGAGCCACCGCGCCTGGCCTTGCAGACTTTTTTTTTAAATGAAGGTGTTTATATCTATGCTGATGAAAAGAATGTCCCTTCCAACCCTTCTTTCTTGCTGTGCTCCAGCCATTCTCTCTGATACCATGTCACATGACCCCTTTGCCCTAGCAGCTGTTGTATTTGTCCTTTGTACAGAAGGATGGATGCAAAGCCAAGGGAAATTAAATGAAAACAAGAAAAAGCAAAAGCAGATTTGGAAAGGATTCTGGCCTGACCCTGAGCCTATAGGAAACAATGATGTAAAGATTGTTCTGGGAGGATTCCGACACCCAGACTGATGGGAGACTCTCCCTGCCATCCTACCTTTAAGGAAGGGGAGTTTTGAAGCCCACAGGTCCCATGTGATGTGGCCCTGGGCCACCTCTCTGGACCCTTCCCCTTCCTTCCACTCTCCCTCTCTTGCTTAGATCCAGCCACCTGGCTTCCACTCTGTTCTTTGTAAACGTCAACCATACTCTCACTTCAGAGTCTGCATTTTCTGGGGTCTCTGTCTGGACCACTCTTCTCCCCTGCTTGGCTTCCTCGCTGGGCCTCTGTTCAAAGGTCACCTCATCAGAAAGTGTTCTTAGATTCCTTTATCCAAGACAGACCCCTCTTCCCAACACATCGTTTGTAGCCCTTTAAAACTCTGCCTTATCTTTCTTAACAGAACCTGTCAACATCAGACATATACTTGCTGTTTATTTGTATTATCTAGAACACAAACTCCACAGAGGCTAGGACTTTGCTTTGCTCACTATTGATTCTCCAGTGGCCTTGAAGTGTACCCAGCACATGCTGAGCCCTCAGTCGATATTTGTCGTGATGTGACTTTTATAGCATCAATTTCAATTCTTATGAGCACAAAAATTGGTCTCACAGAAGTACTTTGTGTTTCTTGGTGGAGGGTTAATTAGTCCACTAGTTGACAAGCGAGTCATTGAGGTTGGGAACCTTAGTTTATTTGAGCAGCGTGGATCTGTTCAGAAAGGCCCTAGTGCACCACACTATAAAACCACTGTCTAAACGAGGTGGCTAAGAGTCACCTTGTGAAGGGAGAACCATGAGTCCCACCCCATCCAGAGCTGCTCTGACCTGAGGTGGGGCCTGGAGACACGAGGAAGAAAGGTGGGGAATGGCATGTGCATTCTCCCCACAGAACCAGCCAGGCTCATTGCTACATCCTGGGTTTTCTTTTTTATGTCATTTTTAGGGACTGAAGTTGGTTTTGCATGATTCAATGACCAGGCATGGAGCAATGCCTCTAGGTGGCAGGTGAGGATGGCACAAACTGCCAGGTCAGTGGCCACGTGCACTGTTCAGGTGGACTTGGGGGAAGGTGGTGGGAGAGAAGAGGGTACAGGAAAGGGAGAAAGGAGGACTAGGTAAAGCCAGAGCCACTGGGGCCTCTGAGCAGAGCCAGGCAGGGAAAGCCTGGGAGCAGTCGAGCGGAGGAGCAGTGGTGTGGCTCTGGAGGCCACTTGTGCTGACCATTTGTCCAAGGTGAAGTGACTGTCCAGGAACTGGGGAGACAAGAGAAGGTCCTTGGACAGGACTGACATCCTAGGTGGAGAGGTTGAAACCACCCTGGGAAAATAAAACCTACCCTTGTTTCTTCAGTGCCTCCTTCCTCTCTATTAGCAAGACTTGAGTGGGGGCCCAGAAAAAAATCCACGTACACCTGGGTGAGAGTAACCATGAACCTTATCAACGACTGATCCCTGAGGATAAGTTTAGCTCATCGAGTTTTTGCCAGTGGCGATACCCCGGAGAGCTTTTCTAGACAGAATCACTCAGTGGCAGAACGTATTATATTTTCCAAAGATGGCCACGATAATAACTCCCATCCTATATGTGAAAGTGACCTTCACAAATTCTCCCATATTGAGCGGTGGGGTCTTTGTCCCCTCCCCTTGAGCTTGGGTGGATCTTCTGCATTTGTGTGTGACAATGAGTGGAGATGAAGGTGCCAGAATACCCCAGCTCCCTTCCCTTCCATGATTTCCCTGCATAGCTTCTCCTAGCTCTTTACTCTCCCAGTCTCAGGCAGAAAGACTCATCCCGAGCTGAGCTGCTTTTCTTGAAGTTGTGCTAGAACTTCCTGTTGGCTGGGGCAAATTCGAAATCTCTTTTCCTGGTTGCTGTGCTGGAGAGTGAGGAGAGAACCTCCTCTCCCAGCCCCAGATCCTGCGGGATGCACAAGGGCTGTTGGAGATGGTGACGATGTCTATTGGTAAGACGTTACCTGCCAAATGGCACCCATCTCAATCATGGGATGACAACCACGCTTGGTGTGTACGACTGCAATTTACCTGTGAAGGGCTGTGCACTCAGATGACCTGAAAGTCCTTCAGGCCAGAAAGAGAAGCCCTTGTCCCCTATTTCTTACCTTCCACCTGTTTCTAGACCTTTTGTTATGATAAGACCTGGGTCAACAGGAAGGAAGCATCTGGATCTCAAATTACAGGGGTTGGGGCTGGAGCTGGCAATGGGCGACTCAGAGTTTCTCTGTTAGTTCAAATGTCTTTTAGAGCTTGGGACCCGGGCTGGAAGCGATCCTTTGGTGCCAGCTGGTTAATACTTTATGAACAGAGGTGGGGGAGTGAATGCCTTGGACAGTTAATGTGGGTCCTGGAGAACTTCCATTGTCCTTGAGGGAACATCCTATTTGGCCCATCTTGTCCAGAGAAGAGCCAGGATATGCAAAGTGGGGAAAAAGAGAAGGGGGAAGGTTGTGCCAGCGCTGTCTGTCCTCCCAGTGTGACAGCTACCCAGGCTGCTCCTGGGAGGCAGGATAGAGTCCCGGGGAAGACTGAGGACAATGGTGGTTTCCAGGCACCAGCTCCGTCCCAGAGCGTCATGCACCTGGGCAGTGGGCATTCCTGGTGATGCAGGCTTTGGCTTACGTCGTCCCTCACGGCAGATCCTACACAAGGGGGTTCTCTGTCTCTGGAGCCACTCTGTCAGCACAGAGATCCTTCTTTTTCCCTGGTGAGGAGATCAGAAAAAAAGTTACCCTTCTGATGTTTGGACTCTTGGCATCCTTGACCTGGCCCCGGGCCTCTGAATCCTAAGTGTCCTAACCCAGGATCGCCTTAAGGCAAAAGAACTTTCTCCTGGTCTTCCAAGAGCCTGGAAAAGGAGACTCTTCAAGAACAGGAAGTTCTTCCTGATGTCTAACCTTGATCAGAAACTACGCCATACACTGAGCTGTGGAAGGTACAGACAGTTAGGGCTGTGGTGGGGCCGGGCAAGTGACTGGCCAGAAGCCACATGGCAGAGCCAGGGCCACCAGCCTCAGGACTATGCGTGGGGAGGCGTTCCATTATCTCAGGTGGTTTGATCCTCTCTTTCCCTTCTCAGTGGCCAAAGCTGCTATTTTCTGAGTCTAGAAAACATCGGAGTAAGCGAGAGAAGCCAGTCACAAAAGACCATTTAGTGTGTAGTTCCATTTGTATGAAATGTCCAGAACAGACAAAAGTATAGAGACAGAAAGTGGGTTAGTGGTTGCCTAGGGCTGCGGGGGGAATGGGAGTTGGAGGGTGATGCCTAAGGGGATGTGGGTTTCTTTTGGGGCGGGGTAATGAAAATATTTTAAAATTGGTTGTGACAATAGATACAGAGCTCTGAATATGCTAAAAGCCATTACATTGTACACTTTAAATAGGTGAATTCTATGCATTTAAATTATGTCTCAATAAAGCAATTTTTTAAAAAACACTGCTCTTTTCCTGGTTTCCACCTTCTTAACACAAATCGTGGGGACTCTGTGGGGGAAAAAGGCCAGGGCCAGACCCTCTCCATAGCAGGCAGGGCCTGCAGGGGTGGGGGCAGCCTCAGCTGCTGCCTCCTCCCCACTGGAAAGAATACGCAGGAATTGGCCACCCGCTTCTCCCATGCTTTGTGGCAGGGCCAAGACTCTGCCTTCTGGGACACACTAACCACGGTGAGGTCTCAGTGCTTCCCCTTAGCTGACCTGCCTGCTGTTTCCGCCCCGGGGCCTGCCAGCTCAGACAGCCTGGGATGGGAAGGGCCACGAAGCCCAGGTCAATGGGGTAGTTCTTTCGGGGCCAGGACATCCTGGGGCAGAGGCAGGGGCTGTGGGGGGTGGAGAGCTCAGAACCTGGACAGATCTTGGGGTTTCCCCTTCTCCCCCTTTGCAGGAAGGTGGCCCTGTCAGCTGCTGGTGGGAAGAGGCTTCTCCCAGGGAGCCTGAGAGAATGGTAGGGAAGAAGGGATGGGATTCATGCACACTTGCACTCCACAAATGTTTATTGATCGATACCAGTAAGGAGTCACTGTGTTCTGGGGAGCACTGGGTATGCCCAGTGGTGACCCAACCTCTGCCTTTAAAGGGCTCAGAGTCCAGTGGGGGAGTAAGTGCACTTAGTTCTGTGATTGGACAAGCAATGGAGATTAAAGGAAGAACATTAACGAGCCTGAGAATGGGGGAGAAGGTCAGAAAAGGCTTCCTGGAGCAAGCACACCTTGAAGATTGAGCGGGAGATACCCCAAGGAAGGAGGGAAGTTGGGCGCAATCGTGGAAAGTATGTTCCAGGCAGAGGGGATACAGTGCACGAAGGTCTGAAGATGTACGGGAGAGAGTGGTTGATCTGGAGAACTGCAAAAGAAACTTCAAGTAGTTCGGCTGGTTGGAGACCAAAATATGAGACCGAGAAGGCCAAGAGATGAGGTGGGAGAGGTAAGGAGGGGCGGGCTGTCTCAAGCCTGAAGAGGACGAGGTCCCCCTCGCCCCCACTAAATCCACCTCCTCCACCAACCTCCTGCACCTGGGGGCTCCTACCTGAGCAGCGGCCCCAGTGCCAGGCAGAGAAGAGACCCGCCAGGGTCAGGAACAGCGAGACCGGCACCACCACCAGCAGCACGTCTTTGTAGGAGGCCTTTCCTGGTGCTGGAAATGCAGGGCTGGGGTCAGAGGTGACTTGGTGCTTCCTAATCCCTCAACCATTGACCACTGGCCCTTGGCATACCTGCCGCACGACGGCAGCTCTCCCAGGGGGTGACTGTGGCCACGTCCCAGCTGACAGGGTTGGAGACAATGCAGGAATAGGCCACATCCTTTTCTCCCGGTCCCAGCGAAACACTCAGCACCTGTCCATCTGTGAAGAGGCTGTGTGCTTCCAGACCTAAGTCCATTGTCCCCTCCTGTCGCCAGCTGTAGGTTACGTCACTGATGTTGGGGGCCCAGCAGGACAAGAAGACCCGGCAGGTCGTGAGGGGCGGAGCATCCCCGGCTACGGCGATGAACACGTGTACCACGGGCCTGGGCACCGCGTCTGGGCAAGGACAGAAGAGCAGGTGTGTGTCACGGGGAGGCTGGGGCTCACATGCCACCTCCCACCAGGCCCCTCTTGTTCTAGAACCTTGCCTGTCTTTCCATTGCCTGCTGGACAGAGCTGACTATCACACTAATTCCTTAGAGTGATATTCAAAACCCTCGGGACATGATCGTGTCCACATCTCCAGCTGTGCCTCCTGCTAGTCAGTCCTCCCCGTTCATCCTAATCAATTTGCGCTTCTCCCAGACACGCCACGCCGTTGTGTATCTCTCGTGCTTCCCCAGGGCTCATCTGTGCACACATGTGCCTTTCCCTTCTTGTCCTTCTGGAAACTCCTGCCCATCCTTCAAGGCCCAGCTTGGACACGTTGCTCCATGCCTTGGCTGCGAAGCCTTTCCTGGCAGTCCAGGTGTGGCCCTGAGCTCCCAGGTGCTCCATCTGCCCCTTTGTGTGGCACTTCTCTCAGAGTTATGTCCGTCAACAAGAGATGACAAGCATTTAAATCAGGCAAGAAAACAAATACATTCCTGGCCTTTTGGAGCCCACAATTTGGTCAGGAAGACGAATACTGACAAGTGATTATGCATGATTAAGAAATAATTGCAAAGGTGCAAAAGGCTGTGAGGTAGGAGCGCAGAGGTGGGGGCTCTGTCCTGTTACCTCCCTCACCTTTGCTGTCTAGGGTGGCAAGCAGTAGGCGCTAGGTGCCTGGGCCACTGGACACATTGGTGTCCTGGTGTCCTGGGCCGTGGCTTCCCTTTCCTCTATAGGTTGACGAGCAAACTCTGAGCCTGGGCAATGGGGCCAGCGGGAGAGCATTCTGGTGACAACAGGAGGGCTCCGTCTCTGACAGCATTCCAAAGTCAAGCAGAGAAAACCTCGTTAATGCCAGCTCAATCTGGAGGGATTTGTGATATGAAAAAGGAAATGATTTGCTGGGCACACTAATAGTATAAACAAAGATTACAGGGGGGATATTTACACCACTTAAGAGGACAAGCTGCTTCCAAACACGCTCAGGCACAGTAGAAACACCCATTGACATTTTCTAGTAACTGATCTGCTAATTCAAATCACTCTTATCTATTGTCAAAGCAGAGCTCCTAAGGACGGCTGCTTGGCAGATTCGTGCAATTAGTTCTAATCACGCTATGTATTTGGAAGCAATAAAACAGCAATTTCCTTAAAATCTGTAATTCAGACGCTGAGAACAAGGCATTTTAGAGCTTAGCGGTGTGGGTGCTGCATGTATTATCACATTCAATGTCCTCATTTCACATGTGCAGCAGCTGAGACTCGTAACAGGGGAGGGGCTCTGGGGCTTCCTGCGTGGCGGGGTAGGTTATTCACTGCACAAGGGCACTGGGCTAAGGGGGCCGAGGGGGTGGGGCTGGGGTGCTGAAATCTGGCCAGCACGCTGATTGCCAAGACATGCCACCTGGTTCAGGGCCGCGTGCATCTAGGAGGCCACCCTCTAATTGCTTCGGCACCCCGAGTGCCAGTTACCTGTCTTGGGGATCTGAGACACTTCCCCTATTTGCTTACAGCCTTTCCCTCCCTTGCTGCTTCCCTTTTCCCAGCTGCTATCCCTACCTCCCATTCTTAAATTTGGACTTTTTTTCCCCCCTACTCTGTCCAGATTTCTAAGGTTTTATTGAAATACTGGTTTGGGGTCATTCACACCTTGTAGATAAATGAAAGCTAAAAGGCCATTCTTAGTTGCCACAGTTAAAACCTCTCTAAAAGAGCTCTTTTAAGAAATAGAAAAATTCTGTACTTTTAAGTATGGTTTAATTATAACTTAATTTTAAACTAGAAAACCCATTGTGTCACAGTTTAATTTGCAACCTTTTTTTTTACTTTTTAACAGTGCATACACTAATAGCATGTTCTGTAGTCTACGATGATACTTTAACACCTGTGGAGCCCAGGCCAGGCTCTGTCATGGACGCTTCTGCAAACGCCACTGCGTCTTGCCCTTATAGGTACTCTACGTGGTGATACTACAATGCCCATTTTACAAATGAGAAAGGTGATGATCAGGGAGGCTAAGCAATGTGTCCAAGGCCGCCGAGCCCGGAAAAGACTGAGTTGGAGCTCAGACAGGGCTGTGAAATGGCAAAGCCTGGCTGCTCCAGATGGGAGCTCACCTGGGAGCTCCTGCGGCGTTTCCTTAGATGTAACTGCCAGGGCTAGCAACAGTCAGAGACCAGAGGTTTCTGGAACCCTGCCCTCCCCAGCCCCCAGGGCTCAGGATGTCTGTCCCGTGCTTTGTGGGAGGAGGGGGTTGGGGAGCCAGGGTCAGGTGCACTCACCATATACCTTGAGCTGTAAAGTCTGAGTCTGGGCCCGGCCCCCCGTGTCCACCATCAGCACAGAGAAGTTGCCGCTGTCTCCAGATTCCAGGGGCCCGAGCTCCAGGCTGAGGTTGCTGTGCAGCCGGGCTCGGCCCAGGAAGCGGGAGTGGTACAGAGTCTCCAGGGAGCCCTGAAAAAACATGGCCAGGAGCTCCTCCGAAGGCCAGAGAGATCGCCAGATGGCCTCGCGGACTTGGAAGCCAGGGGGGTGCTCTGCCACCAGCAGCACGGAGTCCCCGACCTTGCTCAGCACTTGGGCACCAGCAACTGCAATGGAAATTAGTGCTGAAAGAACAGAGTCCTGGGTCACTCTGCCTGCCCCACGCTCCCCATCCCCGTCCTGCACGCGGCTGAGCTGCTATGGTGTGAATTAGGGCCCCTCCACCCTTACTCCCTCCATGCACATTGAGAGTATGCTTTGCCGGGTATCGGGGCGAAAACAGTAAGGGAGACAATCCGATCCTTGTGTTTCATGGAGCTCACAGAGGAGGCCAGATGTGCATACAAGCGATCAAAATAAATTATGTGAAGTACCATGATGGGGAAAATGGAGTGCCCCGGGAGAACACAGGTAGGGTGATAGGGGACCTCACCCAGCATTGAGGGGCTCAGAGGAGAAATGGTTAAGCTGAGATCCAAAGAAGGAATGGGAGTCAGCCAGGCCAGGCTGCCCAGAGCAGGGGACAGGGGAGGGTTCCAGGCAGAGGGAACAGCCCTCAAGAAGGCCTGCAGGGAGTGAGCGCGATGCGTGGGGAACTGAGAGTAGCTCGCTGCAGAGCTGGTGTGAGCCAGAGCACGCAGGGACCTGGAAACAATTTTGGAGTTTGGGCTTTATCTGTAGAGCAGTGGGGTGGGAGGGTGGTCTCAGGTAGGTTTTAAGCAGGTTTTAAGAGCATGAGACACGATTAGACGCATGGTTAGGAGAGTCACTCCAGCGGAGACGTGGAGAATGCACCAGAAGTGGGGCAAGACTGAAGCTGTTTATATTAATCCAAGGCAGAAATGATGGAAATTTGAATTGAGGAAGGAAGCAACTGGCGTGGGGAGAAGAGAGAGGAATTGAGAGAGATTAAGATGGTGTAGCTAGAAGGGGTTGGTAATAGATTAGCTCTGGGGAGTGAAGGAGAAAAAGGAGTCAAAGATGGCTCTCAGGTCCCTGGGATCCACTGGATGCCATTCTCTGGGGTCTGGAGCAGGAGGACAAATGACAGAGGCCAAGATGGCAAGATGCTGAGTTTCTCTGGACTGTGTTTGAGCTGGAGGTGTGTGGAGACACCTCTGCTTGAAGTGCTTTTCTGACCCCTTTGCTGACTAATTTCTGCTCATTCTTGAAGCATTATTGTCTCCTCTGACCTCCCTCATCCCTCACTGCAGGTTGCACACTCTCCTGGTCCCACAATGGCTTGGGAACACCACTGTGACCGCCCTCAACCCCCTGTTACCATCGCCTGTTTGTGAGTCAGCATCTCCCACTAGACTGAACCCCTCAAGGGCAACAGCACCATCTCTTCTCCTTTGCACCCCTTATGCTCACCAGCGTTCAGGTCCAGGCTATGGGAGAAGCTCAGAAAACTGCATGCAGTGAATGGCTGAGTTTGCCAAGGACTGACCCTGTGCCTGACTCTGGTACGGGGTGCAGAGCAGAATCAGAGCTGATGGCCAGGGCCCCTGGCACCCAGGCACTGTGAGTTTGGTGAAGGAGACATGTTCTGGGTGGTCACTCAATTGGCCATGATAACTCCAGCCCTTCCCCGCCCCCGCCACCACCTCCGTCCTGACCGGAGATGGCTTCGGTGTTCGCTCGGAGGGGAGACACGGCACATAGGGGGCACTGCACTGGATGCCAACCAGGATGAGCCTCTACCCCGTCCCTGCTCTGCCACAAATCAGCTGTGTGCACTTGGACACGTCACCTCCCCCTCTGGGCTTCAGTGGCCTCACCTGTAAAATAAGGGGGCAGCACCAGGCCGGACTTATCTCTTTCACCATTAAGAGGCCTTTTAAAACTTATTTTTGTCTCATGTGTCCAATGATTTGAAAGATTTTGTGAGCCAAACAGACAGAGGCCTCTTTTGAGGGTTAAGGGGTGATTTTGGGGACATGTTTAGAAATGTCGAGGGAATCTGCTGGGCCTTTGGAAGCTTCAGGGCCAGGGACACAGGACAAAGCGCCCCCAAAATCCCTATCGGTCTCTGATGTAGACAATGGCATCTGGGTCTTTGCCATACCCCACATCCCCCAATCCCCGGCCCTGCAGTGCTGATGTGTGTTGCATTGCCTATGCGTGACCAGGAAGGCAACTCAGGCAGCAGACTTGCGGAGAGATCACCCAGCGTGGAAGAGGCCCCGCATCCCAGCCGTTCCAACATCACTCCGTCGTCAGCCACCCGAAGTCCACACGTGTCTGGCGGGCTCCTGCCTCTCACTCCCACGGGATACCCGCCTCCCCTTCTGCAGGCTTGCAGGCAGGGGCCTCGGCTTCCCCACGGGCTGTTGAAAACACACTCTCCAGGGTGTAGGGAACTCTGTTCGGTCCTGCCCTCCGCTTCCCTTTCCAGACTGTGCGTAGATTTTCCATGTGTTAACACTACCGTTCTCGCATCCAACTTGCTCTCCAAACCACTGGTAGCACTGGCTCAGTTTTAACTTCCCTGGGTCACAGAGCAGCTCGAGTCTCATGGACAAGGATGCTCCTCATGCTGCCACCCCCTCCCTGCCAGGACCCTGCATCCTTTGTCTCTGCCTGGCTTTAAATGTCCCAGGACTTACTCCCGTCTTCCCTAGCCCTCCTCAGCCTCTGGGTTCTCACTTGGGGTAAGGGGGCACTGCCAGACGTCCTGGTGACGGCAACTGGGAGGGGGGGACCACTTCCTGCTCTGTCCTGCTGCTGTCTGTCCTCGTCGAAGCCACAGAGAGCCCTGTACACTGCAGTTTCTGAGGATGGGCTGCCCACCTGCCCCACTTACCTTCCCAGAGAAGCAGACCCCACAGGGACCACGTGGCCATCCTTCTCCAGAGAGGCAGGCAGACTCCCTCGACAACCCAAATCCAGAACATCCCAAGCCAAGTGGAGGGACGGAAGGAGCTGTTGTCCTTCTGGAAAGTCCCATGTTCAGAAGGAGGAATCTTGACTCAGAACAAGATGCCCCGAAAGTGAAAACATCCAGAATAAAGTGGAAGTTGGCCCCGGGCCTCGTTGGGCTTTCAGGAGCAGATTCTTGTAAGTCAGCCCCTTTCATGTGCACACGGTTGGCTAATGCATGCTGACCAGCACCCCCGCGCAGGCCACATCCTCCTGGCTGGCTCCCGCCGCCTCCCTGCTTCCTGCTCTGTCCTGCTACTGTCTGTCCTCGTCGAAGCCACAGAGAGCCCGGTACACTGCAGTTCCCATCGAGTCACTTCTCTGCTTAAAGTCCTTTCACGGCCTCCCCAGCAGAACACTTGGCGGAGCGTACATGGCTCTCCTGAGCTGGCTCCAGCTGCTGTCCAGGCTGCTGGTCCACATCCGTTCTGCCCCGCAGCCACCCCGAGCCAGATCGCCCTCTTCTCAGAACTGGTGTTGCACACTTCCACGTGCTGCGCTTGTCCCCCACCCCCTGTGTGCTGCTCCCTTCCAGACGGGCAAAGCCCAGCTGTCCCCCCCCCCCACGGGCTTCCTGACCACAGGTGGGTGAGAGGCCCCCTCCTCTGCCCCGTGCATGCCCACGCTTCCCTCTCCGCCCTTAGCGCGCTGTTGGTAACAGTTTTCTGGGCTTTGCAGACTGTCTAGCCGGCATGTTCTTGTATTCATCTCTGTGCTGCCCTCAGTGCTCAGCCCATTATTACAGGTGTTCAGTGAATGTCTGTTAAATGAGCGAACGGATGCTAGGCATCGTTACACGTTTTGCTGCTCGATGCTCGTAAGCCTGGCAACTCTTCTCCGAGAGGATCATCATCTTGTCGCCCTGTTAAAGATGGGGGAGTGTGAAAATCAGTGTGAGGTTAGCCCCTTGCTGAGGTCGCAGGGGGCCAGAGCTAGGACTTGAACTTTAGAGCGTGGTCTGTTTTCCGCAGCCCCCTTCCTCATCCTATTTCTCTTCTCACTTCAAGTCCCTTGGGTTCTCATATCAGAAAAGGCTTTGCAAGAAGCCGTTGCCTCTGAGGGAAGTTCCTCATTGTCCTGAGCCTGGTTGGGATGATGTTTTTGGTCCTGCAGAGCCTCTGACCTGCCAGTCAAACTGGACACTGTGCTTTGGCCCCGGCGAGGGACTGGGCATCTAGGATGGGGGTGAGCAGGAGGATTTGGGGGCAGGGTTCCTGTCTTCCAGGTACTCACAACCAAAAGGTAGAAACGGGTACACCAGGGGAAGTGAAGCCTCACCTGCTCTCTGCAGACGCGCAGCCTGGGTCCTCAGCACTGCAGGGAGGGGTGGGGAAGAGGTCTCCATGGATCTGGGCAGGGGACGCTCCCTGAGAAGGTGGCATTGGGCTGTGCCTTGCAATGGGCATGGTTTAGATAGGATGGGGAAAGGAGAGGGCCAGAGGCTGGGGTAGGTTCTGGGTGTGAGGGGAGAGCAGAGTGTGCTCAGCCTTGGCTGTGGGAAGTATCGGATAGGCTGCAGGGGCAGGCAGGAGTCCTTCAGGGCCAAGTGGGAAGAATGGGAATGAAGGCTGGGGGCAGATTATGGGGGCCTTGGAGACAGGGTTAGGTTATTCTGGAGGCTCTAAAGCCTGGGGCTCTAAGCCTCATTAACTGCTTGGATTCTCAGGGATGCTGGTTCAGCGGGTTGGGGCTGGGACCAGGAACCTGTCACTGTAACAGCGAGACTCACTCAGGTCGATCTGTGGCTGGTGGATGGAGGAGATGCTCCCAGAAGCGACGCTTGAAGGCGGGGGGCTGTTGCCTGTTCTGAGTGGGGTGGGTGGGGTGACTTGGTGGCGGGAGGACAGCAGGCAGAGCGGGGACAGAGAGCAGCCCAGGTAGCGGCTGCTGTGATGGTCTTGGGAAAAGGAGAAGGGCCTGAAACGGGAGGAGACATTTAGAGTACAGAAAAGGGGCAGCACTGGGAGGCTGTCTGGCTGTGGGTAGAGAGGACAAGGCAGGCAAGTCATCTATGGCCCCATCGTCAATTCTGTCATTCATTCGTCAGGCATTTATTGAGCATCTATTTAGGTGCCAGGTGCTGGGGACACAGAGATGAAAGGCTGAGCCCCCGACCTTAAGGAGTTCATAGCTTACATGAGGCTATGAATAATTACAACCAGCGTGGCCAGCGCAGTGCCGGATGTCTGCCCCGGGTGGATGCTACAGGACCCAGCCAGGGCAGGTGGGAGGCCGGGAGGGCTCCGTGGAGGGGTGGGATTTGGGGCAAGCCTTAAGCTATAACCAGATGAGGGTAGGAGGTAAGAATTCAAGCTCTAGAGTCAGTCTGCTTGAGTTCAAACGCTGGCTATGAAACTTTGAGCAAAGCAACTTCTCTGTGCTTCAGTGCCCTCATCTGCGAAGAGGGATTAATAACAGCATCTACCTCTTGGTGCTGCCAAGGAACAGGTGTAAGAGTTTAAAATGGGTTCTGGGGCACAGGCAGCACTCAAATATTAACCATTGCTACTAAATGGCTGGAGAGAGGGAAGGGGGGAACCTGGGTAAAGGCAGATAAGGGTGTGTTCGAGGCGGAGCAGTCCCTACTGCGACTCTCTCCTCCCAGACTGGGAACACCACAAGGGTAGGAGTCAGGTCGTCTCATTTCTGCACCATGTATATCGCCAAGGACACGCTTTCTATGAGGCGATGCCCTCCGAGCATCTGTCGAATTAGATTGAATGCTTCTAAAGTGTCAAGGCCCAGGACAGGGAGGGCTGCGGGCTGCAGGAGTGCATGGGCCAGATCCCGAATTCCCTGGGGAGGACAGTGGGCAGTTGCATTCCCTCTTTGCAGAAGCGGTTGCCCATAGTGGTCCATCCAAGCAGGAAATGAATTGTACTTTTCTGTCTACCGCCAACCAAAGCCCTTTGACTTGAGAGGAATTTTGGGGAAGCCGAGGAACTGGGGAAGGGGAGGTTGAGTGAGGGCTGGAAAATGTCCCACCTCCCCAAAGAGAAAAACTTCGGCCCTCGTGACTGTGACCGCTGGAGAAAGATGGATTGCAGAAGGCAGCGATTCTTCCCAGCTGCAGGGAAGGGTTAAGTCTGCAGCAGGCAGGTTGTCCTCGCTGCTTCTAATCACTGGTTCGCACCATATTAATTACCCAGCCACAGGGGGGAGTGCACAGGAGTAAATTAGCTGGTGAGTTCAAAGGCGCCACTCCCCACATTCCTTAATTAAGAGAGCAGCTGGCAGCCGGGGCTGCTACTCCGCCTCCCTGGGGCCTCTCTGCGAAGTCTGGAGTCGGCTGCATCTGCTGAGGCAGGCAGAGCGGCTCCAGCTGCCATGCAGAGAGCCTGCGTCCACCCGGCCGTTAGCCTGGCCCCACTTGGGGCCGGGGAGAGCAGGTGTTGACCACCGTGGCCACACACACCGCCCGGACTCCACCACTAACCCTCAGCCACTTGCTGCGGAGATTCAGATCCGTGGTGGCCTGTCCCTGAGGTCCAATCAGAGCCACGCTTCTCCCAGGGGGAGAGGCGGGGAAGGGAAAGAAAGGTGGGGTGCGTGGGGAGTTGGGAATCAGATGGGAAGGAGGGGCGTTCAGCAGGCTTTTTGGGCACCAAGGGCGAAGGAAGAGGAAGGGGGTGTTACTGGGGAGTGGCAGGTCTCTGTGGACTGTTTCGATGGGCTGGTGCAGGATGGGGCTAAGGGAGACCAGGTAGAAGCCCACCTAAGGCCTGTCTTTGTGTCTGCCTTCACTTGATACGACAGCGGACACCGTGCCACCAGGCTCTGGCAGCCCCAGCGGCAGGGCAGCCTGTGTGCACCCCTTCCTGGCCAGCCAGCTTGGTCAGCAGTGCTGAGATGCGGCGGGAGGGCTGGGCTTGATGCAGAAGACCCTGGAATGAGCCTGCCTCTGCCACTTCTTAGCAACACCCACTGTAGCTGGGACTCTGCAGATGTGAAATGGAGGTGAAATGGCCTCACCTCCCATGAGAGGGTGCTGACACCACCCTGAGTCTGAGTGGCACTATCCTTCACTTTCGTGCCTAAGATGCCTCTCCTGTCTCAGCCTGGTGGTCCTGGCCCTGCTGGGGGAAGGTAGAGGGGATGAAATCTCTGATGAACTAGGGGCCCGGGGCACACAGCTGGAGAGGGAGAACTTGAAGAGAGAGGAGGGAGGAGAAAGAGTAAGTGGGATGGAACAGGCTGCAGAGACGGGGTGGGAGGGGTCTGCAGCTTAGGTCTGTCCAGTCTGCTTTTAAGGCAAAGGCGCACCTTCCCAAGTTGGAAGGAAGGCTGCATAAAGCAGAAACAAAAGCCACTGTGTTTCACTGAGGTAGAGAGGGAGAATTTGGAAGCCCGTTCATGCATTCGCCAAACGCTTGTTGGATTCCCAGCTTGCGCACACGAATGCATCAAACAAACATTTATAGAGCGTTGAGCGTTGAGCGTGTGTGAGCCTCATGAGGTCAGGAACTCATGCTGAAGAAGACAGTGGTCATGACACTGATAATGGAAGGTGCGATCACAGAATTGGTCTTTGTTCCATGTGGGAAAGAATTCCAGGACAATTAAGTACAACGACATGAGCCGTCCTTGCAAAGAACCCGAGAAAACAGCCCTCTGAGCGAAGGCCCAGGGGGCAATGCCTGCTGAAGGAGCAGGCGTGCTGTCGGCTCCAGGTTCTGCCAACTGCGGATTCTTCTAGCCGTGCAGAAGGACAGGCAAACATGCAGCAGGACACAAGAGATCCCAGCCTTGGATGAAAAAGCCTGTCTCTTTCCCATCCTGCACACCCTCTCTGGATTTACCTTCATCACAGTTGATACAAAATATGAAAGACACTGAGCTGTTTAGTGGCTGCTGATTTAAATAAAGCCTTATTTCCTAGCCAACTCTAAAATAACAAACCTGGAATTGAAAGAAATCCCAGTGCGTTCAACCTGCCAGTTCAGGGAGGGACCTTGCCCCATTTTATTGCTTGCATCTGAGTTGTATGGTCACATACGAAACAAGGACCTGGTGTCTAATCGCTTCTTACTTACACTGGAGCTGTGCAGTGAATAGATCCGACCCCAGGGCAGGTCTGCTGGAAGTCCTAGACTACCTGAGAGGGCCACCAGAGGACAGCCACTAGGCTCCCTGCCCTGGTTTCTTACTCTCTGGTGAGGAGCAGCTTGGGGGTTGCCCCTCCACTCTCCAACCAGCTGGAGTTCTTTCCTCTCTCTTTACCCTGTCTGTAATGTGAACCCATAGAACCGAGCTCCCTAGAGGAGGCATAGCCAACTCATCCCGCTGGACAAGTGTTTGCATTTAGTTCTGACTCGCAGAGAAAAATAGCGTTTCACGGTTGAGAGCTTTGAGAATGTGTGGAGGCTGCTGGCATGTGGTCCTGTGTGGCCCGTGGCTGTGGCAGGCTGAGGAGGGCCATGGAGAAGGAGGGGTGGGGAAGCAGCCCTCTGGTCCCCTCCAGAGCCCCCTTCCTCAGCGTCTGCAGGGTCTGTTCCTCGAGATTGGTGGAAGTCCCATTTTTCCTTGGAGATGGCCCTTCTACTCCCGGCCACCAGTGTACTGTAGGAACAGAAGCAGGTTCCTGTTCCCACTACCCCAAGGTCTGGACATGGGGCTTCGGGGTGGGCATGCTGACATCGGGCAAACTGAAGAGCAAGGGCCTCCTTTCAAAGCTCTACTTTCCCCGTGTTCTTTTTCGGGGATTTTCTTTTTCTTAAATTTTCTTAGTAATTGTTCATTTGGAAAAATCCCAGCTTATTCTTTTCTAAACCAAGAGAAATGATGTTTTCAGTTGTGCAAATAGATCTGAGGGTATGGGGGAGGGATTCCAGGATGAAAGCAAAGTGCCTGAGAGGCCAGGCCAGCAGGGTATGTGTGTGTGCGTGTGCGTGTGTGTGTGTGTGCGTGTGTGTGTGTGTGTGTGTGTGACACAGAGAGAGAGAGAGAGAGAGAGAGGGAGGGAGAGAGAGAGAGAGAATGTGAGTGTGTGTGAGTATAAGTGTGTGTGTAAGATAGGGCTTCTTACCTATCTGTGTTGAAGAATCTGTTTTTCTTTTTTATTTCCAATCCATTGCAGATCTATACTTTTGCAGAAACAATAAAAGCAAATTACTAGAAAAATAAAATAAGAAAAGCATTCAAAATACAAGCCCTAATTTTTTATGATTGCATTAAACAAACATAAAATGACTCAGTTGGATTGCCATAAAGATTTCTAAATTCTTCTTTAAAATTTTCTAGTTGCGTTGTCATGGACTAGTGAAAACAAGCCACAGAGTGGTACCGGTCTGTGGACCACGAGTGGAGTATCACTGGTATGAGGGTAGAGGGGGGAAAACCCAGGAAGGAGGCAGTCTATGGGGACAACTGGAAGGGCTGGTGCTTTCCGGGTCCCCAGCATCAGTTTTCCCCATGAGCTCCCTTTTATGGAGGGAGTGGCAGGGGTTTGGGCTCTGCTGGTGCACCTTGACTGACCAGTGAGGACCCTGAGCTTCTAGATTATCAGGCTTGTGCGTCTCCTCCTAGTAGGATCTCTCATTATTTATTGGCAAAGGGAAGTGGGCCCCGGGGTCCTCTGGACAGGGACTGGACTGGTGATGAGAGATGAAGAGGAGGATGAGGATGGGGAGGGGTTGGATGTACTTCAATGAAGTGGGTGTCTCGTAGGTAGGCCAATACTTTTCAAACTTTAAACTTTAATGTGCATAAAAATGTCACTGAACCAAACTAGGTCCGTTTGCCATGTACAACGGAAAGCCAAACACTGAAGCAGTGAGTTTTTGCAGCGAGTAAGGTTTTACTGTGCATTGACTGGCAAGGAGAGAGGAGAAAACACTCAAATCTGCCTCCCAAAGATGAGGGCTGGCTCAGGTTTTATAAGCAAGGGTAATGAGACATGATCTGATCAGATTTTGCCAGGGGTGGCACTAGGGCTTGATCTGATTGGATCCTGGTCCATGCTTGGTTCAACTGGGCATGCTTGGGTTATGTGACCTTCAACCTGGGGGGTCGATGGCAAGTGAAAAACAACTCGCAACTTTGTGGTTAATACACAAAAGCTGAACCAGATGGGGCTGATGCAGTTACACAAATCGCCAGGAGATGTTGTTGAAATGCAGATTCTGATTCTGTCGGTCTGGAGCTGGGTCTAAGCACCTGCATTCCTAATAAGCTTCCGGGTGATGTCAACACTGCCAGTCCTTGGGAGATGCGGGGTGTTTGGAGCCCCACAGTGCCAGGAGCTCTGTGATAGTGCCGATGTGTCCGTGAAGGCCGGGTGGGTGGGGTCTGGTGCAGTCCTGTGCCTGTAAGCTGCACTTCATTCTCTGTGGTTCCGTGAGGCAGGGGTCAGGGCCTCAGAAGGGCAAGTGTAGCTAATCCTTTATTGACCACTCTCAGTCACCAAGGAGTACGGACTCCTTGAACAAACCAAACCAAACTATCAGGCACTGCAAATGACTGATATTGACGAGCAATATGAAACTAATTGATACCCCTCTATTAAAAAAAAGTAGATTCTACAACCATGTATCTTTTAAAAGAAGTAGGGAGTAATTGAGTTTCTTGATGCACTCCACAAACCAGGGCTTTGGGCAAGCCTCAGTTCTGTCTCGGGTCAACTGGAAAGGGTCTGAACAGAAGTGGCGTTTCCAGAAAAGGCAGAGTTCTCAGTGCCTGTAGGGCTCCGGCTCTGGTGTCAAGGGTTCTGGGACATTATCTGGGCCAGGCCCTTTTCTGGATGACCTTGGTCTTGCTCAACCCCTGAGAGGCCCCTCAGCCCTGGGGTCACTCATGGACCTCAGCAGCAGCTTGAAAGTTGGAAATGCATTCAGAGCTGCCCCAGGGCCAGCCCTCTGGCATACAGAGTGATGCGTTTTCCTTTCAGAGTCAAGCCAAGTACATTCAAAGGGACTGATGACCACAATAGAAGTGCATGCAGGGATATGTTCTGAGAAATTCATAGTTGGGTGATTTTGTCATTGTATAAACATCATAGAGTATACTTACGCCAACCAATAAGGGAGAGCCCATTACATACCTGGGCTATCGGGTATAGCGTACTGCTCCTAGGCTGCAAACCTGCACAGCCTGTTACTGTGCTGAATGAGGCAGGCAAATGCAGCATAGTTCTAAGTATTTGTGTTTCCAAATTTATTTACAATCGAATATTACTCAATTCTAAGAAAGGACAGTGAGCTAGCACCGCTTACTGATATTTATAAACACTGTACACTTAGGCTACACTAAATTTATTAGCATAGTTTTCTTCAAAAATAAATTAGCCTATCGTAACATTTTTTTTTTTGAGACAGAGTCTCGCTTTGTTGCCCAGGCTAGAGTGAGTGCCGTGGCGTCAGCCTAGCTCACAGCAACCTCAAACTCCTGGGCTCAAGCGATCCTGCTGCCTCAGCCTCCCAAGTAGCTGGGACTACAGGCATCCACCACCATGCCTGGCTAATTTTTTCTATATATATTAGTTGGCCAATGAATTTTTTCTATTATAGTAGAGACAGGGGTCTCCCTCTTGCTCAGGCTGGTTTCGAACTCCTGACCTTGAGCAATCCTCCCTCCTCAGCCTCCCAGAGTGCTAGGATTACAGGTGTGAGCCACCGCGCCCAGCGCTTTTTAACTTTTTTAAACTTTTTGACTCTTGTAACAACACTTAGCTTAAAGCACAAACACATTGTACAGCTGTACAAAAATATTTTCTTCCTTTATATCCTTATTCTATAAGCTTTTTTCCATTTAGAAATGTTTATGCTTATTTTTAAAACTTTTTGTTAAAAACTAAGAAACACGGCCAGGCGCGGTGGCTCACGCCTGTAATCCTAGCTCTCTGGGAGGCCGAGGCAGGCGGATTGCTCAAGGTCAGGAGTTCGAAACCAGCCTGAGCAAGAGCAAGACCCTGTCTCTACTATAAATAGGAAGAAATTAATTGTCCAACTAATATACATAGAAAAAATTAGCCGGGCATGATGGCACATGCCTGTAGTCCCAGCTACTCGGGAGGCTGAGGCAGCAGGATTGCTTGAGCCCAGGAGTTTGAGGTTGCTGTGAGCTAGGCTGACGCCACGGCACTCACTCTAGCCTGGGCAACAAAGTGAGACTCTGTCTCAAAAAAACCCCAAAAAACTAAGAAACAAACACACTTATTAGTGTTGGCCTGCACAGGTCGGGATCATCAATATCCCTGTCTTCCACCTCCACACCTTGTCCCAGTGGAAGGTCTTCCAGGACAACAACATGCGTGGAGCTGTCATCTCCTATGGTAACAGTGCCTTCTTCTGGAATACTTCCCCAAGGACCTGCCGGAGACTGATTTGCAGTTAACTTGTTTTTCTTAATAAGTAGAAGGAGTACACTCTAATGATAAAAGGTATAGGCCAGTAAATACACAAACCAGTAACATAGTCATTGATCATCATTGTACGACTGGCAGAGCAGTAGGTATGTTCCCATGAGCAGCATCACAAACGCATGAGTAATGCGTCGTGCTACCCGTGTTAAGGCACTGTGTCATTACCAGGCAGCAGGAATTTTTCAGCTCCATTATAATGTTATGGAACCATGGCTGTATATGTGGCCTGCCCTTGAATGAAATGTCATTACGTGGTACATGACTATATGTTTCAGTCATATATATATTAATATATATGAGACATATCTATGACTTATATGTATACATGGAGAGAGAGAGAGAAAGAAGGGAAACTGATTCTTCCACTTGCTTTTGTGGAAAGAGAATATCTGTGGCTTCTGTGTCCAATGTCACTATGTGAAACTGAGTGTGTGTGTGTGTGTGTGTGTGCACATGGCCGGGGGATGTTCCTTCTCACCCTAGACCTTGGTCTTCTGCTAAGAGGGGAACCCAGAATCCAGGAGCTCCTGACCAGGACGAGGGTTCAGGGGCTCCCACAGTGCTGGGCTCAGGACCTGGAGGACCCACAGAAGGGGCTGGGAGTGCGCTGTCCTCCTGGGGAGCACTGGAGATAGGGACAGGTGTGTGTTGCTGGAGGGGGCACCATTGCTAGCAGAGAACTTACTCAGAGTCACCAAGGGGATCTTGTGGGTCCTGCTTCTTTGCTTCAGCTCCTTGGCTAAGACCTCACTGAGCTGCAGGTATCTCGCCTCAGTGCAGGGGATAGAAATGTCCTGTGGAAGAATTGGATCAGGATGGGGAAGCAGACGTAAGACAGAGCGTGAGAAAGGAGCAGGGAACCCAACTCACCTTTTCCCATGGTGCAAACCCAACAGCCTGCCTGTGGGGAAGGAGAAGCACTCAGGTCAGGGGTCTGCTCACCAGCACACCTGCTCCCCACCCGCCATTGCCATCTGTCTTCCTCTACAGTGCATGGACCCAGCCCAGGGAGACCCCTTTTACTTCCCCTCAATCTGGAAACAGATGGAATCGGGAACTGGGAGACCTGGGTTCTAGTCCCACTTGGACCGTGCACCAACCTTAGGCTACGCACACAGCCTCTGAACCTCAGTTTCCTCAAGGAAAAAAAAAAGGGGTGGTGGCAATAATAACCACCTCACAGGGGTTGCGGTGAAAACCAAGGTGTCGAAAGTGTAAATGGTGCTTTAAAAATAACTACTACATTAGATCCCTGCCATGTAGCAGGCAATGTTTTAGGTATGAGGATTACATTTATTCTAATATAATCTCACATCAATTTTACAAAATAGGGATTATTGATTCCTTTCCATATTGGGATGAGAAAATCAAAGTTCTGAGAAGTCAATAACTGTCTATCGTCATTTCCGTAAGAACTGCAACCACAGGCAAATACTGAATCTTTATAGTATGACAGCTGCCATACAGAATAAACAAATGAGCATGGCTGTGTTCCAATAAAACTTTATTTACAAAAATAGGCAGTGAGCTGAGTTTGGCTCATGGGCCAAAAGTTTGCCAATTCTTGGTCGAAACCCTCCCTGCCCTTTTTCCTGGGAACCTGGCTCCCTCCCTCCATGCCTTTCCCACCAGCTCCCCTGTACTGTACTCACTCCTCGAGCTCTCCCTGGAAGCCATTCCTTTCCTTTCCCCAGATGACTCTGATTCCTGAGACATAGGGTTCAAGAGGGCTTCCTCCTTCTTACTCCCCTTAAGAAGCTCTTCTCCGACCTCATGGACAGACCACAGTCCCGCTAGAAGTCCTTGCCATCGGCACACAGTGTGCACTGCTTTTCGCCTGGAGCTGGGGCTGGCATTGGGGATGGAAGGAGCCGTGAGAGATACAAAGGCACAATCCACTGAGCATCCCTCAGATGGCAGGAGGGGCAGTGGGGACAGACAGGCTGGGAACAAGAATGGCAACAGACACTGCCAGAGGTCTGAGGCTAATTTACAGACCTGAACAGGATTAAATTTTAACGGGATGTTTCCTTTGAAAAACACCTAAGATGGCTCCTTGGGAGTCACAAAATTGGAGGAAGTTAGGTCAAAAAGGATAGGTCACGCCCTGGCAGGGAAAGGGCGCAGGCTAACTAGCCAAGATGCTTTTCAGAAGGAGGAAAAGCTAATAACTTTGACCACACATTATGTGCCAGACATTGGACTGGGAGATTGAAATAAAATGTCAACTTCCTAGAAAAGCACCTAACCTGTGACCAGCACTCAGTTGGATCTCAAAAAAGCCTCCCTTGCTAATTCTTTGGTATCTGATAGTCCTCACAACCCTCTTGCAAAGATTGATATTATTGTTTCCATTTTATAGATGCGGTCACTGGGAGAGGTGACTTGCCTAAGGTCATAGTAAGTGGTGGAGACAGAATTTTAATCCAGGTCTGTATGCCTTTTCTCCACTAGCATGCTGCCTCCGTGATAGCACAGAACTTTAAAATTAACTCCTGGGATAGGAATTGTTTCCCATGTGGATTTTAGAGCACTTGGTTCACGCCTAGTGCCCCAGAAATGCTCATTATCTCTAACAGCAAGAAAGCACAGAATCACCAGGTAGGGTCTGTGGAAATGACTCCCCCTGTAAAACCAAGAGGGCGTTTACGGAGACTCTCATGGGCCCCCGATGATCAAACATTCCCCAATGCTCATCCGTCAGGGCTGTGTTTCTGAGTCTCTATTCAACCAAGAGTTTTGTGAGTCTGATGGAACTTTGTTTTATGGGAGGTGTGGCAACAGACAGTAAAATGAACACTTTTGAAGAGACACACCAGAACTTGTACATCTGGCTGGGTGCTGCTTGGAAAGGGACCCTTCGCATCCTCACATCCTCATTTCTGTGACATCATCATTGGTCAAAAAGTTCTGAAAATTGCCTTCAGGCTGTAAGTCTATTGACTGTCTTTGGTGGGGGCAGCTTTTTGTTCACCAAGGATCAGATATGCCATCTGGAAACGGTTAAGAGTCTTCCAGAGCTGGGTATGGAAGGTAAGGCTGTCAACTTGTTTTTCTTGTGTAGCTATGGAATTCAGTCTGGAAGTGGCTCTCTCTCTCTCTCTCTCTCTTTTTTTTTTTGGAGACACAGTCTTGCTCTGTTGCCCCAGGCTAGAGTGCAGTAGCATCATCATAGCTCACAGCAACCTCAGACTTCTGGGCTCAAGCGATGCTCCTGCCTCAGCCTCCCGAGTAGCTGGGACTACAGGTGTGCACCACCACACCTGGCTAATTTTTCTATTTTTCTGTAGAGACAGGGGTTTTGCTCTTGCTCAGGCTGGTCTCGAACTCCTGAGCTCAAGCAATCCTCCCCTCCTCTACCTCCCAGAGTGCTAGGATTACAGGTGTGAGCCACCGCGCCCAACTTAGGAAGTGGCTCTCCGAGTGGCATTCTAAAGAAGATTTTGTGAAGATGTCAGGACCACCAGCAGGAGTCCTGTCTGCATGAGAGACAGGTCCCTTAGTAAGATGGAGCCCACTGCTCCAAGGTTGGCAGTGGGAGTTGGGCTGGTGGTGGTATAGAGTCTCTACATCAAGAGGGGTGCTCTTTTCTTCCCTGTGAAAGGCTTGAGGGTCGTTCACTAGTCATTGCTCCTCCACTGTCTAGTCTGGGGCTGGGGAGGGAGGCAGCTGTGCTGGGTTGCTCTGCCTTTAATGCTCTGACCCCAAGATACCTTAAAGCAAGCCTAGCCTGCATGGAATCCACACTCAAGACTAGCGAGAAGGGGGGATAGGAAGTCGGACTAAAATAAAAATGGGGGAGGAAGTTGAAGGCCGGCTCCAGCCCTAAATGGGATACCTGGCGCGGCAGGGTATTGGGTCTGGGGCTGGATTGAGACTCCCCCAGGGACCCTGGCTGATGCTCAGGGAGGAACAGTTTGAATGCATGACCGGGTTGTCTTCCTTAATGAGTAGGCTGGCCCAACTCCTGGAAAAATTCACCGCGAATTTCTCAACATAGAGAGCTGCAAATGTGAATAAGTAAATCTAGCTTTGGAGGTCTATGAGAGCAATCGCTTTTACCCTAGACAGGTAGAAAATAAGAACATTTCCCCTGCAGAGGAGGGAATGGAATTGATTTGGACTTCTGTAGGTGGATTTGAAGCCCTAGGAACAAACTGCCACCAGTCAGCTTTGGCACTGGTACCATTTCCTTATATGTGGCTTGAGGCAAATAAGGGTTAGAGTTGGAGTAAACATGTGGCTGCCCAAGGTGATTGCTTTGAAAGTCAACATTCGTGCTTAATTATCATGACCAAGACAGGAAGAAGAAGAGAGTCTAGAATATCAAGATCAATAGACAGCCTGAAATGCAATTTGGGGAAAGTTTTCTTTTATATATATATTTTTTAATTTTTTAATTTAATTTAATTTAATTTTTTCTTCCCCCCAACCCCCTGGGGAAAGTTTTCAATGAGCAACAATCACTTCTCGGATAAACCTCATTGGCAACGATACTGCCACCGCACAAAGCTTGAAATGCCATCGATCTGATTGTCTTCACCTCCTGTCTATAGAATCCTCTACATTAGAGTTTTAACCAAACTTTTTATTTTCCTTGACATTTATTAGAAGAATTAGAAAGTGGACAGAGGAGAGGGGACAGCTGAGGGTCCAGCTGGGGTGATCAGCTTAGACTAGAATGACAACTTACTGAGCGCTCACTACATGCCAATCTAATATGTGAAGTATTATGTATATGTTATCTCATTAACTTAAACCCTTATAACATCCCTGGAGAGGGGCCCGATTTGGGGAGTCTTAGAGTGAACTGGCCCCAGGCCATGGAACTAGTAAATAGCAGTGTTGGGACCAGGTTGTGGCTCAGTCCTCTCTGCCACCTCCCCTTTTGGATGAGTTAACACACATCGAACACTCGCTTGGGGCACAGCACTGTGCCAGACTAGTGTGTGTGCGTGGGCATGCCCAGACGCACTGTGGTGCTTGTCTTCTCCTCCACTAAGCAGGCCAGAGCTCTGCTGAGCTCAATGAGAGAGAGTCAGAGGCCTTGGTTACAGCCACAAACTGTCTTTCAAATGTAAAGACACTGATATACATCATGTTCGGCTTGCAAGAATTCCCTGGTGTATGCTTCTGTGCATGCCTGAGTATGCAGTAGTGCCTTCGCATACATCTCTGCGAGACCGTGAGCAGGTGAGACAGTGTGTCCATGTGTGTGCGTGTGTGTGCGTGTGTGCGTGTGTGTGTGTGTGTGTGTGTGTGTGTGTGTGTGTGTTTTGGAAGCAGCAAGTGTCCTTTCATGTGACATGTGAAGAGAAGTCCCTCTTGCCACCCAACACGCAGGAGAAGAGAGCGGCTGGTCCTGGCAGACCCTGTCTGTCCAAAGGCTGGGCGGTGCCTGGCACAAGCATTCATCGACCAAGAACGCCAGGAAAAGTCACTGGCCAGCCTTTTTGCAGGTCCTGAAATAACCCAGAAGCACATAACTATCATGCCCAGCGGGCTTCTTATCCTCTGGTGACCTCAGCATGTCACTTTCTGCAGCTAGGAGCTGCATCTCTGTCCACCAGAGGGTAGCTGGTGGGGTGAGGAGTGTTGCAGTGGCCACAGCCTGAGCTGGCCACCTCCTGCCTTCCTTGTCAGGCGTCCCCCGGCCCAGCCTCCATCTCTACGCTGGGCAGGGAGTTTCACCTTCCACCGCAGTCATGGAAGGGATCTGTCCTCTCTGTGCTTATTCCTGAAATGCATTCTGTGCCCTGATGTGGACAAGAGAAGAGCTCCCAGGGCTCCAGCATCATGTGCAGCACAGCCCCAGGCTGGACCTGTCCCCAGGCTGAAACTGTCCCCAGGCTGAACCTGTCCCCAGGCTGAACCTGTCCCCAGGCTGAACTTCTTTGACGAGCCGGATGCAGCCAGTCTCAGACAGCTTGGGAGGCAGGACTGATGGCCTGAGAGTAAGTGATCAGGTTTAGGAGGCAAGGTTCCCTGAGAGACCTATCACTGAAGGATGAGAGGGAGAGTCAGGCAGTGGGGACGAATGAGAGAACTACGAACAAGCCAGCTGCATCTTCACCAGGCTTGCGCTGCGTGCGCATCTTGTGTGCGCTGCATTCATGCTTTTAAACAGGTGAGTGTTTGAAGAGAATAGATGGCCTGGGAAGAGAGGCCAAGCCACAGAGCGATGACAGATATGGTTAGATAGGTATAAATAGCCCAAGGGTTGGAGGACTCTAAATTGAAGGGCATAGTTAGATATGAAGCAGGGAGAATATTCTGGACTTTTGGGACAAGGGGTGAAACAATGAATGGTTGTAGGGCTGAGTGCAGTCCTCACACATTTACTTGTGTTCTTCATTGCTGACATGTCCTGGGTGCTTTGCAGGACACTGAGAAATGCAAGAAAGGCCTTGGGAGGGGTGAGTGAAACCCTCACGGAGCAGATGTTTGGCTCAGTCCCATGCTTTCATCTTTGCTCTCCACGCCGCTCTGGACACAGATGGAGCCTTTCAGCCTCGTTCTCTTCTCAGCTCAGGGTCACCCCAAGCACAGGTTCTCAAGTGTGTGCTGAATTGTAAAGTCTGTGTCTTATCATCCCTCTGTCCCCCGCTGCCAGCCCCATCTCTGAGCTTGGCGGAGAGGAAAGCACGTGGGACTCGAAGTCAGATGACCTGGATTGGACTCAGGAATCTACCTCTTTCTCGGACAAATTGTCTAAATTCCAGGAGCCTTCAATTCCTCGTTCTGTTGTATCATATAAGGGGAACAATAATAGTCATTTTTTTCCTTAGAGTAGTTGTGAAGGTTATATTGACCCCCTGCCTGGGAAAGTGGCATTAACTGGAAGCTGAAAGAATGCCTGAGACCTTACTCTATAGTTACGCCCTCCCTTCCTTCCCCTCCCCACCTAAAACACAATAGTGCGGCTACAAAAGTGCTGAACAAACAGGGTTGAGGCCACTGAAGCCTGCAACAAGAGAGGAGGCATCCAGAGAGCATAGAGCCGCTATAGATGAACTCATGTCCCCAAATCCCAACGACTCTGCTGCCCAAGGGACTGCAAGACCTTGGAGCTGTGACTGCAGAGTTGGTTTCTACAATCAAGATGGCAGCCACCTGGGAATACAGAGAGTAGGTGACAATGCAGCTCCTGTAAAGAGGGCCCAGGGACCTCAGCTGGCCATAGGCTGAGGATGAGGTGACAGTGTGATGAGGTGGCCAAGAGCTAAATTGCATAACGGAGCCCCAAATACTGGAGGCAGCAGCCCCCTGAGCTCTGCGCTAGTCAGGCCACTACGGGAGGGAGGAGAAACTGGGCTCCCGGCACACTGATGAAGTGCAACCGGACAACGCAGATCAGCACAGGGGACCGGGTCTAGAAACCATTCCCTACTGGAGTTGCCCTGGGGTCGGGAGGTATTTACCTGGGAAAGGTGCCACAGAACAGGAACATGATAGTGGTCTGCAAACACTTGATGGGCTAAGCTTAAAAGAAGGGAGAGACTCATTCTGAGTTACTTCACAGGACAGAAATGAGATGAGTTAATGGAAATCAGAGGGAGTGGGGCGGGGGAGGGGGGTTGCGGAGAGATTCCAGCTCGACAAGCACTATCTCACAGTTGAGCTCTGCCATGGCGGGACACACAGCTGTGCTAAGCCGTGGTGGCCACGGTGCTGGGAGGGTTGCGTGGAGTGCCACGGCACCAGCCACGGACACTATAGGAGCACGTAGAGAGCCAGTTCCAGTGGGGGGAGGGAAGTTGACTAATGTCCAGCTCAGAGAAAATTAAGGCCCATTTCTCAGACTTTAAAAATAATATTTAGTGTTCAGCCAGGGTCCAGCATGTTCAATGTCAGGGCTCCTAGCCTCCTGATAGCCAATGACAGTAATAGCCACCACTTATTGTGACCATACTCTGCCCAGCATTTTAAACAAACTATTATTTTCCAGTTTTGCCTGATTAGAATCCAACAACATCCAGACCGGAGGCAGTGTGGTGGAAAGGAGAAAGCATGGGATTTGACATCAAATGTGCTTGGGTTTGCATCTCTGCTTTGCTCTGGTTAGCAGGGTGATTCCAAGCAAGGTTCTTAATCTTTCCGAGCCTTAGTTTCCTCAGTAGTTTAATAAAGATAAAAAATAACCTGCTATATAAAGTTCTGAAGGTTAGATGAGATGTACTCACTATAAAATAGATGTTCTGTCATTTTTTTTCCTTTCTCTCTGTCCATATCCAAGAAGAGACAGCAGCTCTACACTTATGTTAACTGTTTCCACACATTTAGCTCTGGGCGCTGTGTCTTAGGCTGTTTTTTCTGGAGTCCCTGAGCATCGAGTGTGACCAAATCGGATTGCTCCATGTCCTCGGTTATGCTGTGGACCAGTCAGCCGGTCATGGACTCCTGCCCCCTCCTCTGCTGTCTTCCATCCACACCCTAGGTTCCAAGCTGGGACATTCTTAGACTATATCAGGGCAAGTCCAAGGGCTGTTCCTTTTACAAGGTAGTGCAATTTGCCCTTGAGACCTTTTCATCTGGAGCATATCCAGGTACTAGGACATCCTGTCCCTGCCTTAGTATGAGTGTTAGACCTTTTAATTTGTCCAAATGGCCATTCACAGAACACACAGAGTGGCACAGTGACATCGGAGAAGCAAGAACACTGAGTGGAACAGGCATTTTCTTCACAGGGTCAAATTATCACAAAGTCTGCTCCAGAGGAGGTTATATTTAAGGATAGTTTTGCTTTTCTGGTTCACTGAACACAAACAACAAACAATTGGGACCAAGATTAAAAACAAAAAGTAGGCCAATTTAGAAACTGTAAAGGGAAATAAAATATATGCACAAGTTGTTCCTGTTAGGTATAGGGAAGTGGTATTGGCTGAGGCTGAGTGTCAGCCTGGGTGACAGAGTGAAACCCTGTCTCAGAAAAAAAAAAAAGAATTAATTTAATGAAATACTTTAGTTAAAAATAGAGGAATTAACTTCTCCCCTCATCACCCATTTTTTAAGAGTTGATGATATTTGTTTCTATTAAATGTGGTTACAAATAAGCAAAAGGTAAAAATATACTTTTTAAAAGTAAATCAATGCCCTCTGAGGTATAGTCACTACTTATCAAGCATCTACCGGGTTTATTTGTTCAGTAACACTTATCAGCTGCTCAATCTGCACATACAGTAGGAAAGGCACTGAGGATACTATAATAAGTAAGACAGAATGAGCCCTGTCCTCGTGGAATGAAATTGGCATGAAGGAAATAGAAAATACACTATTAAATAAATAAAGTAATTATATAATGATACAGAAGATCAACAAAACCAGAAGCTGGTTTTTCGAGAAGATAAACAACATTGGGTCTTGAGGAGCCCAGTGACCCTTCCCATGCCATCCTCTACCCTCAGGCCAGCTCCTTCAGTTTCTGCATGAGACGTGGAGGAAGAGAGAGAGAGACATGGATGAGAGAATAAATTTGGTATTTTAAACCAGCCCCAAGGATGGGTCAGACCCATAACCGTTGCCCACCTGCAACAGAGAAAGGATGCAGGTAGAGGAGGAATGGTCAGTTTGAAAGGGACTTTAGATACTCAAAGCATAGGCCTTTCAACCAGGTGAGAAGCCTGTCATAGTTAACGGGTCCTAAGAAAGTGCTAAGGCTCCGTAAAAGTATGTCACCCTGTAAAATCCCACCTCCCATTGCTGAGCAAAATGCATGAAGCTGTGTTCCCCCATCTGCCTGGGCTCCCCCCATGACCCTGACAGCCTCCTTTCCTTCCATAACTTCACTTTCCTTTTAAGACAGCACCGATGAGGCTTTTAGCCTGATTTCACAGGCTAAAACCATCACCGGGGAGCAAAGGGGCCTTAGAATGCCTCCCTAATTTATCTCTGACACATGGAAAGGCTGCCCTGCTGAGGACCCAGGAAGATGGCACAGGAAACACCAAGGAGTCCCCCAGCCCCCGTGCCCATCTCTCTCTCGAGCCCATGTGCACGCACTTGCTCAAGAGTGCCAACGGCAGACTCAGTTGAATTGGGAAAGGTCAGATCAGGAACTTTGTGTCTCAGGAATGACCTGTGGTCCTGAGTGCCCCAGGAGCGGATACCCATTCTTGGTGACTGACCAAAGAGCAGCACAACTGCCCAGAGCAGCATGGGCCTGCCCTGGTGCAGAGGAGAGAACACAGGTCAGACTGTAGGCAGAGAGGAAGCTGGTAGAAACCACCTGGGCCTCAGGCCCAAGGGTGGGTTGGTGACCCTTCTGACCTGGGTGGTGTTGCAGCTTGATTGAAACAGAGGAAGTGGAAAAGAAACTTTAAAAGCTCAGATTGGTGTTTCCTCTTTTGTTGAAGGAGTATTACATGGGTAAATTTCTTGAACATGAAGCACGAATCAGATAAATCCCTAATAAGCACTTTCTGGATAGGTACAGTGGCTCATGTTTATAATCCCAGCACTTTGAGAGGCCAAGGTGGGAGGATCACTTGAGGCCAGGAGTTTGAAACCACCCTGGGCAACATATTATAGCTAGATCCCATCTCTACAAAAACTAAAATAATAAGCCGGGCATGGTGGCATGCACCTGCAGTCCCAGCTACTCAGGAGGCTGAAGCAGGAGGACTGCTTGAGCTCAGGAGTTTTAGGTTACACTGAGCTATAATTGTACCACTGCACTCCAGCCTGGGCAATGGGGCAAGACCCCATCTCTAAAAAAAATAAAAATGAAAAAAAAATAAATAGAAAAACCACTAATAAGTACTGACACTCTCTTTGTAGCTTCAAATAGCCCATGCCAGGGGACCAGGATGGGACATGGCTATGGGACAGCTTCATTAGAAAGATCCCAGAGATTGCAAGAATTTGATTGGTCTTAGAATCACTTGGCCTGGGAGATAGCATGGTACTAGAAAGCTAAGATCATTGGCCCCCTCCATGAGTGACCTCCAGGTTCCTGAGTGCTCTCCTTTTCACAGAGATTCATGTGTCTGGACGCCACAGTGAGATGGAGAGGTGCAACCCTGAGAATGGTCCATAGGACCATCAGTTCAGGAGGGAATCAGGCATTGGGGAGGGTGGTAGAATGGGGTGGCAGGCTCTGAATCTGAGGCTTTAAGACTGTCAGCTTATTATTTCGAGAAGACCTTTTTGTTAAAAGACACCATTAAGAGAGTGAATAGTCAAGCCACAGTATGACAAGGTATTTCTAATACATATGGCTGACAAAGGACTCATATCCAAAATATAAGAATTTCTGCAAGTTAATAAGAAAAAGGCAGACAACCAACTAGAAAAATGGGCAAAATAATTGGATAGGTACTTCACAAAGGCAGATATCCAACTGTCAGCTAAACATAGGAAAAGGAGCCTGGCATCATAAATCGCCATGGGAATGCAAAGTTAAAGTACAATGAGATACCACTATCCCTCCCCTAAGAATCATCAGAACTACAAAGATCACCGAGAGCTGGTGAGGATGAGAAGCAACTGGAACTCTTATACACCAGCAGTAGGAAAATAAATTGGTACAATCACTTGGGACAATGGCCTGGCAGAAGCTGCTGTAAATCTAGACATAGGGATCCCTGATGACCCAGCATCTTCACTCTTGGGGTCACGTTGAACAGTAAAGCATATGCATGGGCATGAAAAGACATGTGCAGGAGTGTTCAAAACAGTGTCGTTTGTAATAGATAACAATTGGAGGCCGGGCCCGGTGGCTCACACCTGTAATCCTAGCACTCTCGGAGGCCCAGGCGGGAGGATCCCTCAAGGTCAGGAGTTTGAAAACAGCCTGAGTGAGACCCCATCTCTACTAAAAATAGAAAGAAATTAATTGACCAACTAAAGAAAATATATATATACAAAAAATTAGCTGGGCATGGTGGCATATGCCTGTAGTCCCAGCTACTCGGGAGGCTGAGGCAGAAGGATTGCTTGAGCCCAGGAGTTGCTGTGAGCTAGGCTGATGCCACGGCACTCACTCTAGCCTGGGCAACAAAGCGGGACTCTGTCTCAAAAAAAAAAAAAAAAAATTTGGAAGCCACTCCAAGGTGTCTCAACAGAGAAGGAGGTCACACATTTCCATTTCCTCCGAGGACAGAACATGAGAGTTTAAGGAGAAACATGGAGGTGTCAGGAAGCACTTTCTGACAGTTAGGGTTTTTTTCTAGAAATCTTTAGTTGAGACGTTTTATATAGTCTGGAAAGAGTTTGACGTGCTTATTGCTGAGGGCAAGAATGGAGAGGATGAATTTTCTAACTTTTCTCGTCCTAGATTCTCTGACTCAGTGGAAGTGGGAAGCCAATTTGACATTGCCAGGCAATCCTTTTGTGACTTGGTTGCTTAGAAGAGAGGTAAAATTAGTGCTGGAGTATGATAGGATTGGATATCTCGTCCTTTCACCTAAAAATGTGAACATTCACACATATTCCTCTGTCCTCTTTCCAATAGATCTCCCTCCTGTTTTGAGCTGTCTCCAACTTTGTTCGGCTGCAGGTCCAGTGGGTGGGGCGGAGGCCCTGCAGGACAGCAGCCGGGGTGGGAGATAGAGCAGCTGCAAATGGTCTCGCTTGCTAACGGTTGAAGCCTCTCCTCCTGGCTGCTGCTTCTTTCACTGGGCTGCAGCAGCATGGGAGTGTGAACTGTGGCCTGACTTCTCTCACTTCCCCTGCAGAGTGAGATGTCGCTGTGCCTTCAGAGGTGTTGGTGAAACTGGCCCTCTGAGCTGAGCTGGCTGCAAATCAGGGTGCGAAGGTGACCCTAGGGGAGCCCCTAACGGGGCTGCTGCCCAGGTTAGGAATCTCCCAGGACCCACGCTGACCTTGAACAGAGACTGGGATGGATCAGGGGAGGAATCAAAGCCCATGATACCAATACTAACACTCTAAGGGAATCGAGGGGCTAAATGGAAGTAGAGGGATAACAGAATGGGGATCTCATCCAGAAGGGGTTTGAAGTGCAGGTGCCCTCAGTACTCGGGGTCGCTTGCCCGGGCAGCAGTGGTCAGGGCCAATGGCTACTGGGGACTGACAAGTCAGTCCGCCTCCCAGGAGCGAGGGGGGAGAGTAGGAGAGCTGTGGCTGGGGCATCTCTGGGCTCAGAGGCAGCATGGTGGGCCCTGGAGCCTAGCACCCGAGCTTGACTCTGTGCTCTGGATAGGAGTCTGCTGAGAGACCTTGGCTACGTTTTTAACCTCTCTGTGTCTCAGGGTCCTTATCTCTAAAGTGGACAGTAAATAATTACACCTGCATCTTAGGATTGTTATGGAGGTGAAGTGAGATGTAAAAACGTGAGACATACTTAGTGACATTCAATAGAACTTTTTGTGATGATGAAAATGTTCTCTGGGCTGTCCAGTTCACTTGCTCCTACCCACATGTAGCTACTGAAAACTTGAAAATGACGATCAAGACTGAGAAACTGAAATTAAAAAATAAATTTAGTTTTATTATGTTTTTAGACATGAAGTCTTGCTGTGTTGCCCAGGCTAGACTTGAACTCCTGAGCTCAAGCAATCCTCTCCCCGCCCATCATCTTTCTGAATAGCCAGGATTGCCGGCACATGCCATCATGCCCAGTGATTGAAATTTTAATTGTTCTATTTAAATTATTTAAATTTAAACAGCTACGTGTGACCAGTGACTGTTTTCTTGGGTATCACAGGCTTAGACCAATGCCTGGCAGGTAGGAAGTGCTTGATGAAGGTGCACAATTGTTATAAAGAAGCATGGAGCCTCCCTCCCTACCTGAGTGTCTTTGGTGAGGCCCAGAAAGATGAAGCAATCTGTGCAAACCTGCTGGCATTGGAGTCGCATCCCTTGCTGGAACTAGAGGCCTGAGGAAAGACCTCAGGCCATTTGGGGTTGGGTCCAAAAGAGAGAACAAATTGGAGAAACACATCGAAAGCCTGGAACATACGGCAGAAGCTGAAAAGACCAGGAGTAGGGCGAAGATGGAGCCAGATTGAGGAGGAAGCTCTGGCCTGCAGGGGGCAGGAAACGCTATGGGGCATCTGGTCACCACTCTTCATTCCCTCCCCTCTTCTCTCTTCCTTCCGGAAAGCTACTGGAGAGAGGAAGGATGAGCCAATGGAAAACTTCCTTTGTGTCAGGTCTGCAGCGACCTCTTGTGGCCACGTGCACAACAGTTGCCCCAAGGAGGGAATTTCTATTAGTGCTGAAACGTCACTCTCTATACCCCCACCGGCCCACTCACCCAACTATCACCCAACCATCCAAGTGTTTTTTGTCTTTTTAGCTCTTGCTCTATATCCAGTCCATCCCTGTCTCTATGAGCTTAGGAAGTGACAGGCATATACTCGGGTATAGGCTTTGTGCTTCATAAAGCATTTCCCCCATGTCTCTGTTATTCTATGCATCACACTGTGTTGTATTTATTTCATTGTCTTCCTATACTTCCAGTTTGTGATGTCTTCAAAGGCAAGGATCGAGTCCAGCTCATCTTTGTGTCTCCAGGCCCAGCACAGTGTGAGGTTCAAGATACACCGAAGTATAATTGTTAGGACTTCTGGAGTCAGATAAATTTAGGTTATGGTCTTGGTTATGCTGTTTACTAGGTGAGGGACCTGGGGCATTGACTTAACCTCACTAAGCTTCAGGCTTAAAATTTTTAACATGGTAATAATGACACCAAATTTCTAGCATTGTGGAGAGGATTGCACTTTTGCCCACACAGTATCATATGCATGCATCCCCCACGTGAAATTGGATTCTTTTGTACATCCTTAGGAGCCCTTAATACCACTGCTATACCACCCTTTTCTCTCCCGAGAATTCAGTCTCTCCCTCTCAAATGGATCTTTCCCGTAGATGCTTCTGAAAGATGATGCTAGAGTCTTCTTCTTCTTTTTTAGTCTTAAGACCAAACTCTTCCCTTGATCCCACACCCACGGCCAGCCCCATTCTCAGCCCCGTTCACTCTCCTTGGAAGAGTGGTCTTTGGCAGAACTGACCAGCTGGTGTCTGGGACACACTGTTGTGCCTCAGACAGTTACAGGTGTTATAAAATATCGATCTCAGCCCTCAGAGCAGGGGGGTGGGGCCGCACGTCCAGAACGGAGCAGCCTTGCTGAATTACCCGATGTTCCATTTGAGTTTAATTCTCTATATGTGCCACAGAGCAAAAAGGCTTGGGAAGCTCTGCTGTGCCTTAGCTCACCTCTCACCCGCCTGTCTACCTTCTCCATGCCTCCAGCGTACCCAACAGACAGGTTTTTGTCCTCATTTTGTTCGAGTGCATGCTAACTTTGTTACTGCAGATCGATCGATCATTCCCTTCTTTAACCTTGGCGACACAGCCTCCTCCCTCCCGGTTTTCTTCGTCTCTCCTGGTAACACCTTCCCACCTTCCTCTGCAGGCTCAGCCTCTTCAGACCCTTGTGCCAGGCCTTTTCTCTTGCACTTTTAGTTAGAGAATGTTTCTCTCACTAAATGTTCTCATCTTGCCCATGGTTTAAATTGCCACCTCTAGTCTGACGGATCCCAAATGTATCTCTCTAGCCCAAGCCATGAGCCTGAGTTTCACATGTGCATAGCCACCTGTTACCTGAGAGCTCCATGTGGAGGTCTCAGAGGCTCCTTAAACTCAACCTGTTAAGACCGAACCCAGCTTCTGCCTCCCAATCCGGTTCTCTTCTGGTGTCCCCTGGGTTAGCTGACAGTACCACTCAGGCTTATGTGCGGGTCACAAACCTGGTTGTCACAACTCTGACTTTTCCCAAGGTGCACATTAGTCCAGCAAAAATGCTCCCAGTAACACAACACTTTTGGATAATGGGTGCTGTGTGTGTGTGTGTGTGTGTCTGTGTGTGCATGCACATGCTTTATATTTCTGTTGTTTATTATCTCCCCACTGCATACCCTCACTACCAGTCTGGCTAAGTCCTAGTCATGTCTTTAGTCTAAATTTATATAGCCTTTCCTGCAGAAACTTTTTCCTGGTCACTGGCCCCCACCCAGGCTGAGCTAGGTGCATATACATCCCATTTTAGCATTTAGCACTTTCCTCTGGCGTGGTAATCGCCTCTTGTGTGCGTTCCTCCATGGGACGGCAAGCTTCCTGAGGCCGAGGGACTTGCTTGCCTTGTTCTTTGCTGTGCCTTTAGTGTCTGGCAAGAGTTGTTCAATAACTCTTTCGGGATGGAGACTACCAAAAGCAGAGGCCGCCTTCTGACCACTCCTGCTTGTGTACAGTGACAGTAGAGTGACGGCTGTGAACTGTCATCCTGCCTGGCCTCCCTCAGGTCTTCTTACTCTTTCCTGCTCTTATTCATAAATAAGTGCCGTTGAGGGTGATATTTCTTTACCTAAAGGTGGTGGTTGATTCTAAGTTAGCTCAGTATCCAAATAACTCCGTATCTTTATATTTTCCTTTGTGGCAGTGGGGAGATCGTTGGTTTCTTTAGAGGGACTCCAATTTAATCCATGCTGTTCCCTTGAATGAAAACTCCATGCTCTGCTTCTATTTCCTTACTTTTAATTTTATATATACCTGTTACATTCCTCCTTGCACGTACCTTCCTAGGTGGCCTGTTAAAACATCTTCAGTATGCTTCAGCTAAAACATCCTCAACTAGAAGTCTGTGGTTACCAAAAGCAGCTTTAGAAATTAGAGAATGACTCCATAGCTGCAGACTGCTAGAGGCTCATTCTTCCCTAGAGATTGAGGAAGAAAAGCATATATAATTAAAGCAATGAATTGGATTTTTTTGGGTTCTCTGTTTACCACTGTCAAACATAATCTGTTTCATGCATTTATACTGAATGCATAAAATAGGTCAGATTTAATTTTCTTCAGTTTGCTTATTTTCTCCTCCAGTTCCCTGGGTAGGTGTTCAACCCAGATGGAAATGGGAAGACTATAAACTTATGTATTTAGAGGAGATGGGGTGGGGGGTTGGGGGGGTAAAGGATTTGGTGTACTGGATCCTGGGAGTTGGACACCCACAAGCAGGTAAAAAATAAAAAGCGGTAGTGAGGAGAAGGGCATGAGATTTGTTTGGAGACAGAGAGACCTGAGTGAGAACCCTGACTTGGCTGAACGAGGCTGTATGGCTGGTACCCCATTCTCGTTCCTCTTCTCAGAGTACTCCCCCCAGCATTCATCCCCTCCGCTCTTCCTACCCTCAGTTTCTCTCTACTGGTTTCTTTTCATCTGCGTATGGACACGCACAAGTATTATCCCAAACAAACCAAAGCTCTCCTTTGCCTCACTCATCCCTTTCATCCTCCACCTCATCTGACCCCTCCCTTCACCATCAAGCTTCTGGAAAGATTTGCCCACACGGTCGGTTTCCTCTTCTGCAGTCGTGGATGATCTGGGATCAGCCCCCACCACTCCACCGAACTGCTTCTGTCAAAGTCACAAGGACTCCTGTGTTGCCGCCTCCGACAGGTTCTCTGCCCTCCGCTCACTTGGCCACTCAGCAGTTGAACCTTGCTTCCACCTGGAAATGCCTTTCTGTCCTGGCACGCGCCACAGCGCCCTCTCCTGGTTCTCCTACCTGGCTGGCCACGCCTTAGTTTGTTGGCTGGATCCGCTTCTTCTTCCTGATGCTACATGTAAGGTTGCTCAGAGTTTAGTTTTGGACCCTCTTCTCTGTCTCCCTAGTTCCATGGCTCTAAATCATATGCTGGTGACACCCAAATTTATACATCTTAACCCAACCCAACCTTTCTTGTGGACTTTGGGCCTGAACATGCAATTGTCAGCTCTTGTCTTCCACTTGGGCGGTTCCCAATCATCTCAAACTTAACATGTCCAGAATAAAACTCTCCTCCCTCTCCTCCCTGCTAGGAACAAGAAAACAAACACACAAACAACTCTTTTCACTGCTCTGCCCTCACTACCCCAAGTTTTCTCATTTCAGTAAAACAGCACCACCAGTTACTCAAGTCAAAACCTCAGCGTCAGCCTTCTCATCTAATCTGTTACCAAGTTCTAGTGATTCCTCTTCAAAACGTATCTCACATTTACCTTATTTTCTCCATCTTTTCTCTCTCTGTTACCTTGGAGCTCTTCAACATCCTCCACCTACATTACTGTAAAGTCTTCCTCACTCTTTCTCTGCCTCTGGTCTTATCCTCCTTTTTTATTTTTCATTTTATACACAGAAGAGAAAAGCCACCTACTCACTGTGTAAACAGAGCAGTGCAAGTACTCATTTGCTTAAAACACCCTACGTCTCTCCATTGTGTGGAGAACAAACCATGCCCTCTTTTATAATGCCCTGCGTTCCCGGGCCCCGCCTCTCTCCCTGGCCCTGCCCGAGGCCTGGCCCCACCTCGCACTGTGCTCTGCCTGCTCCTTCAGCCCTGCAGACAGGCGAGCACCTTCCCCACTCGGAGCCTCCACTCGCTCTCTCCTTGGCCTAGGAGGTTCTTCTCCTATCCACCACCTCTCCCTCTCCCCTCTCCAAAACAAACAAATAATACAAGTAAATAAATCATAAACATAAATACATACACACATATTATTAAACAATCAAAAACAATAAATAGCAAATAACACAAGTACCTACCACCCAGCACTATTTAAATCTAAAGTGATGTCATATTTGCTTCAGGGTTTTGTTTTTAATGAAAGACATGAAATAGCACAGAATCAGCCAGAGCCCCATGTATACTGTTCTCAGTTCTGTTCTCCTCTCTCCCTTTCCAGAAGTAACCCCTGAATTTGGAATTTATCCTTCCCATGTCTGTTTTCATACTTTCATTACACCCAGCAATAATCCATGGCATTGGCTGGCGTGTTTACAATGCTGTGTGAATAAACGGCATCTTGCTGTGGGAGGGCTCTGCAACTCGCCCTTTTCCTCAGCGCTGCCTGGGAGATGGGTTCGGACTCACTCACACGCTCTCATTTCCATTTTCACCGTGCGTAGTATTTCACTGGATACAGATGTCTGACTTTATCTATTCCTCTAATGATGGATAATGGTGCCATTTTCGATTTCCGGCCATTATAAACAACGCTGCAAAGAACATTTGGACACGTCTCCCTGGGCACGTGTTTGAGAGTTTCTCTAGGGTAAAACCTTAAAAACAGAATTTCTGAGTAATAGAGTATGCGTCTCCTCAACTTAACTGGATAATGCCAGATTGCCCTTCAAAGTGGCTGAACAAATTTCCACTCCCATGGCAGCGTGGGAGCTCCCCTTTCTCACCGACTGAGCGGCTGAGCTTGTTGGGGGCCCAGAGGCCGTTGCGTAGCTCCCTGGGATCTAAGGCAACAGTGGCCAGAGTTGGACTGTGCTCTGGTCTCTGTCCCGGTTGTCCCACCTAGCTCAGAATCCCAGAGACGATTTTAGAACAGGCTCTAGTGCCTGGGTTGCTGGGAGGTGGAGATCTTAATCCTCCACTCCCCCAACTCCCTTCTGAAATTTGAAAGCAATACGAAACAAAACCTTTCGCATCTTAAAATAAAAAGAAAAGGGACCCAGCTTGTGAAAACAAACATTTATATACTTAACAGCCAAAATATACAGGGCTAACACTTTCCCGTACATATTTGCTTCCGATGTTTTCTTTTTAAGAAATAAAGCATTCCAGTTACATTTGAAGTTCTCCTCCCTGGTCTTTTGCCTCCCTCCTTTTCTGGAGGTAGCCAAGATTCTGAGTTTGGTGGGTGTCCAAACCACTTATTTGTATAACATATGTATGTATCCACATACAACTTATTGTTTGTTTTTACTCATACAAATAGTATTCTGTATCTGCCAGTTTCTTTCCTACCCACCCAACATTGTTTCCAAAACACATCGATGTTGATGCTGGTATCTCTAGTTCAGTGTTTGTCCATTCTCTAAACAACACATTTTCAGGTTGTTTCTAGCTTTTGGCCATTTAAACAAGGCTGCATATACACTCCATGTTCATGCTAAATTTTTAGCCTCTAGAATTGTGCCTGGAACCTATAGGTGCTCAATAAATACGTATTGAGTTAATGAATAAATGAACAGCCTCATACTTGTCTCTAAGTTGCTCAAATGGAAAATTTGCCATAGATATATGTGAAGTGGCTGGATTTTGGGGTGAACTCATTACCATATCACTCTCTAAGGTTATTGTGCTGATTTACACGTCCCCAGCAGTTTGAGAGTTCCTGTTTCCCCTTAGTGTTGCCAACTTTAGTATTTTGAGATTTGGGGTGTGTGTGTGCGCGCACGCATGTGTTCATGTCCAACCCTGTTGTACATAAAATCGTATCTTATTGTTGTTTTAATTTGCATTGCCCTAGTTCCTTTCTGATTTGTCTCACCTGGGAGCCTCATTGACTTCCTTTGAGGATTTCAGATTATCACATGAGCAGAGGTGGGTTGCGGTGGGCTGAGGGTCCCTCTCAAGAGTATGGCCTGACTCCTGCATGGGGCTGGAACCCTCCATGTGTCCCCAGCCTCCCTTCTTCCCTGGAGGGATTTAAGTACTTATGCCAAGGCAGACCCAGGGCTGCAGAACACAGTGTGGAGATCAGGGGCGGCCCCCTGTCCAGCCCCACCTTGAGCTCTGCAGGCCCCTGTGATGAGGGGTTGGCCCCTGATGCTGTGCTGGTCTGTTATTGTCTAGGTCTCCAGCTGAAGCTCGCCGGCCAGGGGAGCCCTGAGGCTCAGGGTGCTCCTGTGTTTGCAGCTACCTTGCACTTTTTTGTGGGTAAATTTCCCCGCACTGCCCCTCCCTGGCACGCACCATGCCCTCCACTCATAGGAAAACACACCACTTGTTCTGTTTGGCTCCTCAGTACTTGTCAAACTGGCCACTGTGTGGAGAAGAGAAGACGAGTTTGAAGGTAAGCAGACAGGCATAATGGCAGGGGGATGGGGAGCGGGAAGTGGGGATGCAACTGAGGTAGAAAGCTCGAACAGTCAGGATACCCTCTGGCCTTGGAGCACTAGGGAGAAAGACCAGGCTTGTTGCTTCTATGGACCCTGAATTGGGTCAACCGGGATATGGCAAGAGTTCAAGATTTAAAATGTGACTGCAGTGAATCAGACGGCAGTGGGTGTGTGGGAGCCAGTGGCAGCTGCCATTTAAAGACATGTATTTCTAGCATGCCGGGATGGCATTCACTTGAGATCCTTTCCTATTTGAAAAGCATTAAAAAATCATAACCTGCAAGCCCAGAGGGTGAGCACTCTGACTTAACAACCCTTTTACTTTCTTTTGCAAAGCATTAAAGTCATTAACTTCCAGCAAGCGGGAAAAGCAAGTTCTTACTTAACTCTCATCTTCTGAAAAGTCTTAAAAATCAGCAGCCCTGAGACCTTGTTTCTCTTTGGCAGTGTTAAATCACAAAGCACCATACTGCTGTTAAGTAAAGTTGAACCTAGTGAAACGTCCTCTACTCTGAAACTCGTGGTGACTCCACACTGTTGATCAGGTACGATCCTGACCCTTTGGCGTGAGTTTCTGCCCTTTCACGACCTTCACCTAACCATGCATTTCCTGCTGCCTGCTGGGTGAAGTTTTTACCTCATCTGTGCCAACCAACTCCCCACATCTTCCCTGCCCTCACTGACACCCATTCGCACTGTCCTCCTCTCTCTCTAAGCCCATCTATGTAGACTCTGCACCCAACACATAACATTGGTATTTTAAGTGACATCCAACATTTGAATATTCCTTTAGGCTCTCCAGCCACATCCTCCATATCTCTTTGAAGGTTTAACTTTTTGAATTTTACCGGACTCACTCCTCTTATCTCTTCAATCACTATAGCATTGCTTAAATATTTATGCATTGCATATTTGCTAATTTTACATATCCATCTTTGCATTTACACTTACAAGTGTCATTGTATTCTTCCACTGGATTTTCCATGCCCCAGACTTGTTCTTTTCTTCCCATTTATTTGTCTATGTGCAGATACCCAAGTAAGTGACACCGTGTCAGTTAGTCACCATATGTTTATTGAGCACCCATGTGCCAGGCATCATACCAGGTGCTAGAGGTATGGACATGATCCTTAGACTCCTATGAGAGAGAGAGAGAGAGAGAGAGAGAGAGAGAGAGAGAGTGAGAGAGAGAGAGAGAGAGAGAGATAAAATGACTAAATGAATCACACAAGTGAGCAAATGGCCTCAAAGAGAAGGACAGATGCTTTGGGAATATATGGGAGAATATAGGGTAGGGGTGCTGTTGGCAACCTTTCCCTGAGAAAGTGATGTTTAAACTAAGATCATTAGGGGTCAGTAGGAGCTGGGAGCTAGGCAAAAAGTTGAGGAACAAAGCGTCCCAGGCAAATGGAATAGCATGTGCCCAGACTGTCATGGGGAGAGGTGCAAAGCATCTGGTAGTGTGCAGTAAAGGGTTAACTCAGCAGGCCTGGGTTGCCCAAACCCTTCACATTCCATAGGTCTTCAGGACGGCCCCTTGACCAGCTCCTAAGACCTCTGTGCCCTTGGAATATCCACCTGATCAAAGTGTCTTTGTATACCTGAGACCTTGGGCCGGGCCAGATAGTTTATGCTAACAGTGTGATTTATGGACAGCACCTGTTTTTATATGCCTAGGCTGCTTTGGGCTATGCTGTTTTAGTTTGACCTCTTTTGGGGCTGGAGACTGAGTCACATGAATGCTATATGCCTATGTGACTCCCTCAACACCCCAAAACACACACAACCCTGGAACATCCTTGCATCGTCTTATGTTGTTGCTGGGAGAATTAAGTGCTGTCCACAAGACTGCACTTCGAGACGACAGCTGGAAGCTTGTGCCTGGTTTCTTCTGACTCTACCTTATGTGCCTTTTTTTTTTGGTTGGTTTTAATCCATATCCTTTCATTGTAATAAACCATAACTGACAGTATAAAAGCTTTTCTGAGTTCGGTGAGTCCTTCTAGCGAATCATCCAAACTGAGAGAGGTCTGGGGGACTCCTGATGTAGGTAGAGAGAAGAGAACAAAGGTTAAGGGAGAGGGGAGTGTATAAGGTGAGGGATGAGACTGAGGATAGGATTGGATCCTTACTTAGATCCTCAGAGACTGTGAATTCTGTTCCATGGCTCTAGGCTGCACCCAGTCACAGCTAGATCTCACGAAGAGTGTCTATGGAAAACATACAACTTAGTGAATTTGCCGGGGGTGGGGGAACCCATGAGCAGTGTCACCTGTGGGATGGCTGCATGGATTTTCATTGCTCACAGTGCCACCTTGGGTTTGGAGCAGAGCCGATACTCAGTGGATTTTGTTAAAGAAGATACAGCAGCGTGTTTCTTGTAAAAGCCAGGGGAGAAACAATCCAGGAACTGTTTGCTATACTGAATGACACATATTGAAAACTCAGAGGTGACATCACTAATATGTTTCATGATCACACATCCGTGGTGACAGAGTAAGTCAAGGGAAAAATAGTGTGAGAGAGTTGTTGAAGCAATCTAAGCAATTTATTGGCAAAAAGAATTCTGTTATCAAGGTTGCAAATAAGTCATCAATTATAGGCATGGAGGTGCACCAAAGTGTTTCTTAAATTTCTGCTTGCTTGGACAAGCATGCCGCCTTCTCAAGAGTATGCCTTGAATCCATAATAGCTGGTGAAAATTTTAAAAGTAATGGAAGAAGTGCTTATGTAATTCATTTATAAATCAACAGGACTATGTTTTTGATGGTGTTGCAGGCTGGAGGCAGAAGGCTGTTAGGGATGATGGCTGTGCTGGCAGCCAGCACTCTCCCCAGTCCAGTGGCGCTGCTGGATGCCCGGCAGCAGGGTGGGGAAGCCCTGAGATCAGACAGCTCCACTGACAGGCCCCGCTGGGTCCAAACGCCTCCATTCTGGGGAATACAAAATGCTGTTATGTATTTTTTCATTACAATAAAGTCTCTTCTCTCTGCTCCCAAGAGGAAAGGCAGTTTATCGTTAGGCATTCTATGACTAATCCTGCTCTACTAGGTAACTCTGGGCAGGTTACTTAAAAATCTCTGGGTCTCAGTTTACTCATCTGTGCACTGCCCTGGCTATGCTAATAGTGCTTTGTTTATAGGCTTTCATTTTTTTTTTGGAGAAGCGAATGAGATAATGTCTGTAAAGCACTTGGCACAGTGCCTGGCGTGCATTAAGGACTCAACAACAACCAAACCAGAAAAAGTATTAGGGTCTTTAATAAATAATCAGACATTTTTGAGGTCTTGATGCCAGTCACACACTCCTCAAGGCTGTCCTGCTGGGTGAGGACATCTGCATGCTCCCAGTTAGACAACAGTGGATGAGACAGAACCAGCCTGATGAGTCAGTTTCACCATTTTGGCCTTAAATGCTTGGGCCCCATTTTAAAGAGCAGCACATATGAATAATTCAGATGTTACCGACTTCAGTGTCAGGGGCAGGGTTGTTCTCTGATCTCCCGAGAGAATGAAGAGCGTGCTCATTCGAGGACGTGCTGATGAGAGGGCCAATGAGACCAAGCCCTAATCATGAAGACAGGCTTCTGCGTGTCACTGGAACCTGGGAAAGTCTTGGGAGGCAGGATGTCTGGTCAAAGAAGCATGAGCTCTGGGGCCAGGACTTGGGTTCGTATCCCAGCTCCTTCAATGCAAGTGTGTCACTCATCTCTCGAAATCTCAGTTCCCTCATCTATAAAAAGGGAAAAAAGACATAATTTGCAGCGTCGTTTTAAGGATAAAATAATGCAATGTACGTAAAACACCTGCTGCATGGTAAGCACCTTGTAAATAGTGGCAATTATGATCCTACGAGCAAGTTAAGTATGGTCACGACAAAATGTGAAATACATTAGTGGTAATTGACATTGTTTTGTGACAAAACAATCCTGTGAGACCAAATTCTCAGAAAGAATGGCAAGATATAGACAGAATGTTTGATTTGCAGCTTGGCAAATGGGTGAAGTTCATTCTGGGAAATGGTTTATGGTTTGGATCAAATCCCTGTCTCAGGTAACAGGATCCCACTGCCCTGGGAAGACCTGATCTAGGGGATAGAGAAGGGCAGGTGGGGGTGCATGAGGAGCAGACCTCTCCACCCAGGGGAAGACCAGAGGTGAAGCCCCAGTGGATGGGATCCCTACACGGTTTGAATGGCCATATGGGCCAGGCTGTTAGGGCAATGCCACACACAGCTCCAAGGGAGGTGTGGGCCAGCCTCAGTGTGTGCAGGGGGTCAGCCTATTTCCCCGTTAGAGACCTTTCTGCAGCAGGAAGCTGTGTATTAGGACACACAGCTTGTTATGGATCCTGCCGTGTTTCCCCGAAAATAAGACCTACCCATAAAATAAGCCCTAGCAGGATTTCTAAGCATTTGCGCAATATAAGCCCTACCCCCAAAATAAGACCTAGTGATGGGCGTGGCTACGCAGTGTATCTGCACAACCCATGCATTTCGTGGGGGAGTGCTAAAGAAGAGGAGCAGTCCTTCTCATCTGCCCCATGAGAGCTCTATTGCTCGACATGAGAGATTGGGGTCAATGGTTCTAAAGGAAATAGAGTCACAAGAAATTCAGGATGAAATTTGGGGTTTGGAGAGTTTATGATGATGTTCCAGAAGAAGATGACTTAACTATATTTGAATAAATGTATATTGTTGTATAGTACTTTAAAAAATAACACATTCCTTGAAAATAAGCCCTAGGGTGTCTTCCTGAGGAAAAATAAATATAAGACCCTGTATTATTTTCAGGGAAACATGGTAGAACCCAGAAAGCAAAGGGACCCCAGTCTAGGAGTTGTCCAGGGGACATGCAGGTGGGAGAACCAGGACAGGGGCACTGAGAAATCAAAGAAGACCGTGGCTGGTTCTCCTCCCATCCTGACTCCGGTTGTTTCTGCACCTGAATAATTTTAGAGGAACCCAAAAGGTGACTGCTGCAGAGCCCTAATGATATGGAGAAACATTTTCTAGAGAGAAAAGCCTCCATTCGGCAGAGAACTCTGATCACCTACCATAGAATAAACATAAATGGAACTTTCTAAACATGGGGGTGGGAGTAGATGTTACTGCAAGCTGTGTCCACCAGCAGCTCATTGAGAATAAAAGCTTCCTGAATATGGAAAGCTAGTGGTGTCTATCACCACCTTGGGAAACCAGCCCTGGGAAAGGCTGAGGGACTGGGGATGGTGCCAGACATCGCTTGAGAGGGTAGCAGTGTTTGAGTGGGCTCTTTCTCCCCTTTTAAGATGTCTGCACCCACAGGAGACAAGCATGCTCCCACCTCCGCTCCCAGAGGATATGAAAGCCCATGACTGCATCTGGCACTTGTTGGTCTGATGCAATGGTTTTCAACTGAGGCCGATTTTATCCCCACCAGGGGACATATGGCAATGTCTAGGGACATTTTTAGTTGTCACAACGATGGGGGAAGAATGTCCTACTGGCATCTAGTGATCAGAGGCCAGGCATGCTGCCAAACATCCTTCAATACACAGGACGGCCCTTGCAACACAGGATTGTGTTCCAAACGTTCCAGTTCCAAACGTCCACAATGTTGGGGCCAAGAACCCCTAGTCTGATGCAAAAGGCTCTTTTTAGATGGAGGTGGCCTGTTCCTCCCATCTATCTCAGTTTAGGATGGGAAGGGGCATGGCTACTCTGGCACCACTCATTGGTGGCTATATACAGAAGAGGCAGTGGTGAAAAGACAAAAATTGGGGGGGTGGGAATGACCCCCAAAGGGAGGCTCAGGCTAACCTCCCAAGGTAGATGGAAGGAGAAGGGCAGAGTTTTTCATTTCAAGTCAACTCTTATTTAAAGAGTGGTTTCTTTAAGCACTTAATTATGTGTTTATTTCCCTAAGGAACTCTTGAGGCAGAGGAGACTTGCTTAAATTATGGGGATAGAAGCTGTACACAGGGCTTTAATGGGGCTAGAAAATTTTTCTGTTTCCTTTGAAGGAGGCTTGGGAGAAAGGGAAGGGCAGATTCTTCTCCCACCTGAGAATGAGGGAGGGTGGAGCAAACTAGGAACAGGCAGACAGGCAGAAGGGCCGAAGACTGCTTGCATGGCCCAGCAGGTGAGGATGAGAGAGGAGACAGAGACATGGGCTTTGGTGCAGCTTCAAGCCTCGTGCCTTTCTCTCCCCATCCTGGAAAGCACTCAGAATGCAGGGAATGGGTTTAGGAAGTGGGCCATTCACACTCTTCTCACCCATTCCCTTCACATGGAAACACACATATGCACAGAGACACACACACCTTTGCACTGGGGAACAGAATGGGGCTGTGCTGTTGGGGAAGGAGTGAACGAGGGAGGGCAGGGTAGTTGGGACCTTTGGTGAGATGAGAGTAAGAGTTTCAGTGTGTCCTCTTTGTGCTATGTTTCATTCCTCTGTTGCAGCCTGAATACCTGGGATTTGTGGGTTTCTTCTCTTTGGGAGATGTCCTTCCCTGGATAGGCTAGGGTAGGGATCAAGAGGGTAAATATAGAGAAGGAATTGATTGCTCAGATTTGACACATAGATGAAAATTGAGGACAGGGCATCTTATAGCCTCTCTCCTTTAGACTGGCAAGACTTCAGCTGATACCCTTTTTGTTTAAAGTGAGTTGGGTAGGGGTGGCTAGGTGGGCAGTAGTGGAAGGGAGAAAGAAGTATAAGGAGCAGGTGGCCAGGCCTGAATGTGGTCGAAGCCATGACAGGTGAGGTCTACACGGGAACACTTGGCCCCTCCCTACTCTGTCTCCACTGCAACAGGAATGCACGTCTATCGCAGTATCCATTACCTGGGGCTGGACTCTGTCTGTGCCCATCTTTTCCAGGAGGCTGTGAGCTCCTGCGAGCAGCAATCACATCTCATTCGACTGGGTAGTCTCCGCATCTAACACAGCCCGGTACACACAGGCACTCAGTACACAGTTCATGATGAATTTCTACCTTATTCAGCCCAGCCTGCTACAGCAAGAGAGGTAATAGGAATTCAGGCAGACATTATAGCAAAAAGCATCCATCTGGCTGGTGTATGCCATTCCTCCCATCTCTTGGAAGCCCAAAGTGTGCTGGTGGTGGCAGGGTGGGGTCCAACAGGGGAGAAGTGAAGATAACATCTGAGAAACGAGGCCAAGATTTATAGCCCTGGAGCTCTTCATTTAATTGGCAAGTATCTGCTCTGTGCAGCCGCCCAGACTGGCTCAGTTCGAGCACCCCCTGGCCTGAGCTTTCCGGGCAGCAGCATTGGCCGGAGGCCCCAGAGGAGCTGAGCAGCAGCTGAGGCTGACAAGAGGTGTCCAGCACTGGGGAGATGGAGACAGTGGTTATCTGTGAGCACGACATCCAGGCCGTCTCTGTCCCCAGAAGGAAGGGACAAGGATGACTCATGTATAGCAGGTGGACTGAGACTGAGGAGCCCTCCTGGCCTGTGAGTGTCCGAGACCTGGAGTTGGGGGGAGGCTGGGCTACTGAGGGTCTGAATGTTCTTTATTGGCCAGCTCCCCGGAAACCACATCAAATATCGTTAGGGAGGCGATACACAGAATGTCAGCATCTTCCAACCGCTGAAGATGCATGGTGTAATTCTGGCCCATCCTCCCGCTTTGTAGTAGTGTCATCTTGGGCCTCTCTGAGCCTTGGTCACCTTGTCCAAAGAAGGGGGATGGCCTGTTTGCCTTTTCTATATCACAGAGCTACTGTGAGGATCAAGTAAGTTGGTGTGTGGGAGTGCTTTGTAAAGGGCCATGCAATGTGAGCTGGTTCTTATAAGTCATTTATTCAGGGGAGCAGGGCAGCCTCCCCCCACCCCGTCTTTGAATGGGGCCCCAGCCATCCCTTCTATTAGGACCTGCCTGCAGGTGGGTGGGCTATTTCAGTCTCTTGAGCCAATGGGAGCTAGAGTGTTTAATACTTTCGTCCACTTCCCTTTGTCTCTTGCCCCACCTACCACACAGGGCAAGGGAGAGGGGCCCCTTATTTAGTTCGCTGATAGAACTGGAAGACTGCTTTCTCCTGCTCGTAGGTCTCGATGGAGCCGGGTCGAAGGCGCCGGATTTCAGCGATGGCATCTCCTGCAGCCAAGTGCTGCTCCTTCACCAGGTAACAGGCCAGCATGGTGCCAGTGCGGCCAAAGCCCAGGGCACAGTGCACTCCCACGGCCTGTGAAGAGGGAGCTTGGTGGGTAGGAGTTCGAACCCTCCCTAACGCTCTCCTGCCCTCATCTGGGCTGGTCCCCCCCCACCCCCCCAGTGCTGCTTCTGAGTCCGGCCCAGGGCTCTGGGCACTGGGTCAGGTAGTCAGAAGGCAGGAAGTGACATTAAAGTCAGGGAGGGCTGTCCCTGCACCTGGGTGGCTTTGAGGTCTCTGAAGTGGCTGGTTCAAGAGCTGGGCTCCTGGCCTGCCTCCCCACAACTGTCCACTTGTGCTGTCCAATGCAGAAGCCACAAGTCACGTGTGGCTACTGCGTCCTTGAAATGTGGCCGGTCCAAATGGAGATTTGGTGTTACAAACACCAGGGTTTGAAGATGCAGTGCAAAGAAATGAATGAAAATATCTCCTTAAGAATTTATTTTATATGGAGATTACGCGTTGAGATGATAATAATTTTGATTTACTGGGTTAATAGTCCCCGAATTAATTTCACCTGTTTCTTTTTTTTTTTTTTTCCTTTTTAAAAATGTGGGGCTTGGGCTTGAAAATTTAAAATTACATACATGGATGGCTCCATTATATTTTGGAAAGCATTGCTCTAGCCAACAGTAAACAGCCTCCGTATGACTTCAACCCCCGCCTGTCCCAAGTCTGCCCGTCTTGCTCCTCCTCGACTGGCAGTATTAGCGGGCTGTCCGCTGCCTCCCTCGGAGCCCACTTCACACCGCTCTGCCTTCTCTTTCATTCCTCCCATTTGGCCTCCCCCCCGCCCCCCCCCGCCGTGGGTGGCTCTAGGTCCTCGTTGCACCCCTGCCTCTCTGTCTTCCCCCATGGCTGTCCCGCAGCCCGGGGGTCGTCCTGGCCGGGTCGCCCCGACCCTGCGCGGCCCCGGCCTCCCCGCTGACCTCTCCCCGGGCGTTGGCCTCGTCCACGAGCTGCACGAAGCGGTCGATCTGGTCTGGCGCCGGCGGACAGAAGTCCGGGATGCGCAGGCGGTGCAGGGTGAGCGCGGGGCAGCTGTCGCTGTGCGGGGGCCCGCGCTCCGTCAGCGACACCAGGTGCCGCACGCCCCGGTCCAGCAGGAACTGGTAGTGGGCGGGGAGCCGCGGCAGCGCCAGCCCCGCCAGCCGGCCCGGGAGCACCCAGGAGAAGTTGGGGGGCTGGACGCCCATCGCTGGGGGGTGGGCACAGGGCAGAGGTCAGAGGGGGCGACGCCACCCCGTCCCGCCCCCTTGTCCCCTGTCCCAGCGGGGCCCCGCCACCCGCCACCTACCAGGCCCCGGCGCCACCTGGCCACGTGGTCTGCGGGCCGCCGCCCGGTGACGCTCGGCCCCGCCGCCGGGGATTGGCCGAGCCGGGCGGGGGCGGGGGCGGGGCCGGAACGCGGAGCCCCGGCTCTGAGCGACACGAAGCAGCGCCGCGATCCCCCAGTGGGCGAGGTTACCGCAGCTCCAAGAGCCGAGGAGGAAGCCTGCAGTGAGTTAGGAATTGCTCTCGGAGGACCGAGCCACCCGGGGTCGGGCTCTGCTGCCCCCTGGCGGTGTGTCGGAGCTGTTGCACCGCCGCCCGGCTGCCCCTGCCTGCCCCCGGGCCTGGCCTCGCTTTACTTTCCCAACAGTGGGCACACGGGGCTCACGAGATGACAAATTTACTTTCGCCCACGGGGAGGAAGTCCACGGGGAGGAGTCCTTTCCAATGACTAGTCATGATCAGAGACTTTTGGGAAAAGATACTACTACCGCACAGGCAGTTATTCTCATTTTTCCATTGCTGGAACTAATTAAAAAATTCTGGGCTGCCCTCTGGTGCCCTGAAATCTTACCCAGAGTAATAATTATAGATATAGTAATATCAATCACCACCAACAAAATAATCAACATTTATTGAGCATCTACTATGTGCCAGATACTCTTCTAAGCACTTTACATGTATCAGCTCATTTAATTACCCCAATAATCTTATGAGGTAGGTGATCTAAGTGGTGCCGTTTTATAGATGAAAACGGTGAGGCACTGGGGAGGTTAATAAACTTGACGGACAGATGACTGCAGGCTCTAGAATCTTTGACAACACAGTACTGCTTCCCAAAGTTAAATAAAATTACTTCTTTGTCACATAAGCACGCTCATACGCTCAAATATCAGCTGAGCTAAACACCTGTGGGTTTTCTTAATTTTTATTCATATATCATATTTTTCCCGTTTCAAGTTTTCCTGGCTCCCTGGGTCAGGCTAGAATTTTTCACTGTTGTTCTTATAAGGTGGGGATCTAGATCCGAATGCACTGTCTCAGCTGTGATCTGACCGGTAGTCCATATCCTCATTTGAATAGTGTGCTTCTAGTGATGCAGACTAAATATAATTATGGAAATAGTTAACCCTTATTGAATTTACTAATGTACCAGGCCCTGTGCCAAGTGCTTTCTGGAAGAACCACACGTGGAAGATATTTTTGTACCCTTTCTGTGCGTGAGTAATCTGAGGCTTAGAGAAGTTGGTTAACTTGGCCAAGGACACAGTGATCCAAGCCCAGGGCCCTTCACCAGGAAGGTTTACTCCCCCACCTCTGCGCCACCTACCCTTGACACACACAGTTGACCATTTAAGTCTCTGGCTCCAGCAGAATGGAAAGGAATTTCTTTTCCCCCAAAGTTCAAAGCCTTCTCTGACCCTGTGAAAAATGCACTTAACATTTACCCAGACGACTACTCTTTCCAGGTTCCGGGAGCTGCCAAATATTCCCTTTTCTCCCCTTCCAGACAATCACAGCCCTGATTAAGCCCTTCCTGTTAGCACGCTCATTTCCCATATGACTCCCTATCATCCAGCCCGCTGTGATTCCTTCCTTTCCCTCCTTGCCAGCCCTGGCCTCTCAGTTGCCGGTCACCCCTGCCCCGATTTCTCCTCTCAGCCCAGTTGCTCTCCAGGATTGCTGATAGCACTGCCTCTGGAGTCTAGGCTCCAGCACCTGCTCCTCTCCAGTCAGTCTTTTCTTAGTGCCTTCCCCTTGCTGTCCTTCCTTTGCTCCCTCCACTCTCCAGGGAAAAACTTCCCACACCTCTCCCTGCCCTCCTGTGCCCCTTACTTGCCTCCTTGATATCCAGCTCAGAGCCCATCTTCTCCAGAAGGAAGACATTTTGGGGGGAGACAGAGATTCTCTTCTTCCCTGGGCCTCCTAGCAGTGATTCCCACTCCCTCGTGCAGATCTCTGGGGGGCTAGCAGTGTATCAGTCAACCTACTGGGGCCTCCCAGTGTGAAGGCCAGTTGCCTCCCTTTTCAGGAATTCCTTCCTCTCTGTGGCTCTGCCCCTCCCTTCCAACAGACCCAGGGTAGGAAGGGCCCAGAGTCCCTGCCTTGAGCTGTGTTCCATTCACTGTCAAGGGTGTCATTTGATTTTTTTCGTCTTGGGTCCAGGGTGCCTCAAAGTCTAAGGGAAAACCCTCTCTGATGGTTTTCGGGCTAGAACTCCTGCAAATAACAACGCCAGCACCTCTCGCCCCTCTCCCCACATACATGATACTGACCTCCTTTTCCTCTCTACTCTGCTCAGGGTTACCTGACCCTCTGGAAGACTGAGGCATTTTCTGTATTCCCGTCTCACTTTGTATAAATGTGCCCTCTCAGGATAGCAGTTATTTCACTGGATTCGAGTCACCTGTCTGCATAGAAGCCAAGACCGCATCATTCCGTCTTTGAATCCCACGATCCACTATGGAGCCTGATACGTGGTGCTCAGAAATGTTAAATAAACACATGAATAGATAAGTAGATAATAGATAAGTAGAATGCATTGGCAAGACCGTGAATGTACTTTTTTGGCAGTGAATGCGGGTCTCTAGGACTATGTGACAGTGTGTATTTGTTGTTCTTTTTAGTTGCCTGGGTTTGAGGACTGTGCTGAGCATAGTGTAGTACCTCTTTGAGGTGTACTTTTTATGTGTCTGTGCTTTTAAGGAAAGAATAACTGTGACATTATGGTCCTGGCTAAGTCTAATCACTATTTTTGTAAAACTGGATAAAGAAGCCTTAGTCTTTCCAGAGCGCTGCGCCTGTGGTGCGCATGTGTGTGGCGGTGTGTGGATGTGAGTGTGTTGGGGGACATATTCCTGGAGAACAATCTGTTGACACTGATGGTGGGCTGAGTAATAAGCTGAAGTAATTTCCCTGACTTCAAGGAATTTACAGCGTACTTGGGGGGGATTTAGACTCAGATGTAATTATTCTCAGAACATACAATAAAGTGCCAAATTGCTCATCAAAGACAGTCAGATAATATATATTAAAAAGCTAATTGTGCAGTAAAAATAACAAGTGCTAAAGAAGTCAGTAGGGGAGAGATAAGCTTGGGTTGGAACCACCAGAAAAGTCTTCCGAAGACAGGGATCTTCCTTCCCGTTTGTCCTCTGTCCATTGTAAAGCAGAGTAGAATAGTTTTAGGGCATCCTGGCTTCCCCTCCACCCGTTGACAAGGATATTTTGACCCATTGTTACTCATGGTGAGGTCCCAGTTCCCTGATTGGCTTGATGCCAGTGGCAGAAACTGGGGAAGTTAGAGTCAGAGCATCCCTTCCTCCAGGTAGGGCCCCACATCCCATTACAGTGAAAGACTGCTTGGGTTCTGGTTCCTGTGGCCCTTGGACTACATTTCAGAATTCTCAGTGTCCTCAATATTCTGATTTCCCTACATCTAAGCACACTTCAGCCCTGGGGCCCGATGATCTGAGAGTTGGACCTGGGAAGAAGGGATGGTGTGGGCGCTTCCAGGATGGCCCCAGTGAGCCAGCTCACGCCTGTGCTGTCCTCCCGACACAGGTATGGCTGCTTTTTATGACCAGTAGGCCACTGGGGACACGATGGTGTGTGACTTCGAGGCTAGATCATAAAAGACATGGGTTTTGACTTGTTCTGTCTTGAGAAGAAGAGCTTCCACGGGAAGCTCCTGGAAAGAAGCCAGCCACCGTGGAGTGAGGACACTCAGGCAGCCGTATGGAGAGATCCATGCGGTGAGAAACTGAAGCCTCCTAGCAACAGTCACGTGAGGGAGCCAGCTATTTTGGAAGTGGATCCTCCAGCCGCATTCAGACTTTAGTTGGCTTACTCAAAATCTTGACTGCAACCTCATGGATTCCCTGAGCCACAACCACCCAGCTAAGCCTCTCTTGAATTCCTTACCCACAGAAACTGTGAGATAATAAATAGTTATTCTCTTAAGCCCTCAAATGTTGGGGGGTAACTTGTTATGCAGCAATAGGTAGCTGCTAATACAGATGGAAACATTCAGCATGAAGGAAAGAAGGAAAATAATTTCCAAGCCACTCAAGAAGTGAAATAAAATCAAGGCTAATTTAAAAACAAAGAGTTATACTACAAGCAGTTGTGGTCTAAGTGTGTGTGTGTGTTTGTGCGGAGTGTTGTGATAAGTCAGTGCAAATTTTCCATATTTGGAGAACCATGCTGTGTAGAGGAAGAAACCAGAGTAGTTTGGGTATGGTTTTGTGTGTGTGTGGTGGTGGAAGTATAGGTTTATGTAGCATTTGTACAGTTAGAGATGATATACAAATTATTTAACAATGGTCATGGCACGAGAAACAAGCAATTGCGGTAGAATGGAGCCTCTACCCATGAGAGCTATTACCTATAAACAGATGGTAAAGCTATTAATACCTTGGTGTTGGTTGGATGCGTGTTGGCCTTGAGCTTGGAGGTTCTGAAATGGTCTGGGGTGTGACCAGATTGCCTTGGGCATTTTAATATAGGTCTTTCCACAAGATGGCACTGATAGCTTTTCCTTGTTTCTCTTTGTCTTGTTGAAGCATTTGTGATTTGTATACTGTTACAGAACCTACCATAACTGAAATCTCACAATTTACTAGTTGATTTCTTGTACTTTTGACAATCCTGTAGCCTTTATGGCACTTAAAATGATCTGTTTCTTTTAGACCACTCTAGCAGCACGCTGAGACTTTAGGTTGGGCTCTTGGGGGGTGCTTTCTTACACCAGACGTCATCATTATGGGAGCTGGAGATGGGGAAGGAGGTGAGCGGCAGGCTTTGGTTTTTGAAAAGCCATTCAGCAAAGGCTGGGGAGAGCAGAATCAAGAGGGAGCACTTGGTTAGGTAAGAGACACTTTTACGAAGAAAACCATTTTGGTGACTCTCTCACTTCTTCCGTTTATACTGCCTGAGTCACAGCCTGGCCAGCACTTTGAGTTCAGCCTGATGAGACCCTGAGCAGAGGACCCAGCTAACCTGTAACTGGACTTCTAACCTACAGAACTGTGATATAACAAATGGTGTTTCTTTAACCGCTAAATTTGGGGCAATTTGTTATGCAGCAACAGAAAACTAATACAGATACCCTTATTTACTTACTTTATTTTCTCATCTTTAATATGCTGGTTGCAGTACCTAGACCTTTGAGGTTTCTAAACTGCCATATTATTTCTTGTCTCTTTCCTCTTTAAGTCTTCTGTCTTCAAAACTACAGCCCGAATAAGTTCAATTTCTAGTGCACATGCAACAAATATGGTGAATCAATGGACCTCAGGAATTGTCAGCATCGGGTTTTCTTTGGGCACCTTCCGAAACTCCTGGCTGTTCCCTCAGCCTGTAGACCAGGGCTTCTCAAGGTGTGGTCCACAGTCAGCCTCATATGAAATGCAGAATCTCACGCCCCACCTAAGTCTCGTGGGGTCCCCGGGTGGCTCATATGCACATCTGTGACTGAGAAGCCCTGTTGTAAGACTTCTGTCTCTTAACTCTGTTTTCCCTTCAGTCGTTGGTAGCACCCAGAACGTGGCCTGGTCACAGAGGTGGTGACTTGGAGATCTCCAGGTGCCTCGTTTCTGGGGCTGGGAATCTTTGGCTGAGCAGGGCTGTGGGAAGAGGAGCTGATCAGCAGAGGAGCAGTCTCAAAGGGGCCTAACTGGCCTGGGGGAAAGCCCGAGGCCAGTTAGAAACACCTAAAAGTCCCGGATTAGAACAATCGATTGGCTTTAGCTACAGGTTAGGAAGATGTCCAAAAAAAATAGGCTCACTATACATGCGCCTTTCCTGTTTTTGTTCCGAGGAAGGGCTTGGCTCCTACGTTTCCTTTCTGGAGGAATGCTTGAAACATCACCTCCTATTTTCCCCACCTTTGAAATACTTTCTGGGCAAGGTAGAAAACTCCCCAGTCATTATCCTCCAATTTAAGTGCCTCCAGCCTGCCCACACTTTGAGGCAAAGGGGAAGGAGCCAGGGCCAACCTCTGATCACACCAGCTCCTCCTTCCCCCTCGCTAGCAGACCTTCCTCCCACCCGACTCCCATCCTTTCAAAGCCCCCTCGGGCCCCACCACTCTGTGTGTCTCTGGACTGGCCTCTAGTTCAGCCTCTACGCGTTTCCCCTCTGCACAGCCACGCTGACTTTCACAGAACTCAGATCCTACTTTTCCAGTCCTTCAGCAACTCTTCATTGCCTTCAAGAGGAAACCCCAAATTTTATAGGCTGGCAAATCAAGCCCTCCAGGATGAGGCCTCCTGCACTTCTCTCTGGCCTCGTCTTACCTCATTCCTCTGCAGCAGTGTATGTCCTCGTCGCGCTGAACAACGTATGGGTGGCCAGAGAATCGGGGCTCCCTCTCGTGCCGTTGCCCCATGCTGTGTCCCTTGCGTGTCCTGCTCTTGCCTTTTGCCCACGGCAACACCTCACCTCCCTCAAGATTCAGTTTGGGACCAAACCACTTTCTCTAGGAAGTCTTCCCCGCTGCCTTGCAATTCGTGTTTTGTGTCCCTGCTCCGGGCTTCTTCTGTAGCATCTCTATCAGAATAGTTATTACATTGCGTATTTAAAACACTTTAAAGCTTTTATTGCTACATTATACAAATAATCTATGTTTATTGTAAAAGCATTAAAATACATATACACGCACACAAAAATGATTACCTATTACCTATTTATATTACCTGGTGTTCAATTAGGATTAGAAAAGCCACTCCATGCTTTCCAGGCAGGAGGGAAGCCGTATTGGAGGTTTACATACCTGCTGGGTGGGCTGAGGCATAAAGGTCCCAGATGATCTTAGCCTGTAACACCTAAGTGAGCCACCCTCAGAGGCCTTGCCTGGAAGCTATTTCACTGTAAATCTCAAGAACTTCTGGAAAATTACCACCAGTAATTTTTGTCTGAAGCACAAATATGGGGAGTCTCGAGAAATTCACCTAGATGCTGTTTCAAGCCTCTCATCTGCCTATGAATTTGTCTGCCTCTCGCAAATAATGGTTTCTCTTCTCTTCTCCTTCTGAATCTCACATGAGTGCCTCTTATTGGCACTCAAGATTTATGGGAAAAGGAGTTTTGGAAATGCTGTTGCCAGCATATCCTTTGTGATTCAGAGACATTAGAAACAAATGGCATTGATGTTAAGTTTACAAGAAATAAGTCACCTAAAGATAATCCCATTTTGGTGTACTACTTTTCATGTGTTTTGTGTGTGTGTCTGTATATAAGTGGATAATGCACATAGAACACTCTGTCTTTAATGTGCTCTATCTGTGTCTCTATATACATTTCCCCCTTCTAGCTCCTTGAAGGTTTAATGAGCTTGCTTCTCTGCTTTTTAGAGCAAGGATTCCCAGCACCGGTTTGATGACACCCTGGAGTGTCTTCATTTATCTCAGGGGGTGCCTTGAAATTCACAAAACAAGATTAATTTAAATTCATTTTCGTTTAAAAAAAGTAAACAGATATTATATAGCAATTACAGGTACAAGTGTGTGCGTTGAAATCAAACTAATAAATGCTCGCCTTAGAGAGAAATCAAGAGGATGGGGGTAGGGTTGGAAGGGACTATAAAGGTAGTTCTGCCTGAATCTTTTCTAAGACACTTCTCCCCCGTCTGCAATTCCTTTCAGGTTCGTATTTTCACAAATTAATCATGTTCCTCCAATTGAAAGTCAGGGCTGTTGGGAATGAAAGCTCCAGTATGCAGGGCAATCTTCTGTGACTCCCACGGGCCTGGCGTTCAGTAAACATATGTGATTGACACACGTGTGTTAGGGTGAATCATAGTGGTGGTGGCTGGGGAGCGTGTGTGGCACATGAGAGTCCCAGTTCTGTGGGACTGGAGGCCATGAGATATTTGCAGAGATAGTGGCCTGAGTGGCAATCCCATTTGAATTCTAGGAGGATATAGATTCCCGGACAATCAAGGAGAAAAGGCTCAGGGCTGAGATGCTATTGGCCTGAGGCTGCTGTAATTGCCTTTCTATTAACAATTTGTGCAAATCATCAGAATGTTAGATAGGTCACCTAACATCAAAGCACGTGGGTGTCAGTGACTTACTGCTGAGGATACGTTTCAAGGCCATAGATGTAGGAAAGAGTGATGAATTCTGCATGAGACTGGTATCTTTATTTATTTTTATTTTTATTTTTTTTTGAGACTGGTATCTTTAAAGCAACAGGGGTGGTGGGTTCAAATCCTGGCTCCACCATTTGGAACTATATGGCCCTGGAATAAATTGCTTCACACCTCAGTGCCCTTCTTTATAAAGTAGAGATAATCATAACGTCTACCTCATAGAGTTGTGAGGATGAAGTGAATTAATCCTGTAAAGCAATTTGAACAATGCGTGGCACAGTGAGGGAGCCATAAACGCTGGCTGTTGTCATCATCATCATCACGGGAGGCTCCACATACTTATCAGGACTAATTGGTTATAGAGGTTTCCAATAGAGAGTGCTCTGGTGGCCCCATCTGGTCCCCCAGAATTGGCTCAGGAACTCCTCCTGTTGTCCCCTAGATTGGGGTAGGAACATCATTTGCTAGACCTGGAAACTCAGGCGGAGGGTTAATTGTATTACCAGCAAGCAAACAAACAAAACAAAAAATCTCTACATGCAAATGAGTTCTCCGTGAATCCCCTTGTTACGCTTTGGTGGGATATTCTGCTTCATGGGGAAAAAATAGTGCAAACATACCTGGATTCTTAGAATCACAATAGGTGGCAAGGGAAGAATGTGTCTTTTAGCACAGAGTTTTATGGCCTATCAAACCTTGGAAGCAAGATATCATTAATCAAGAGTCAGTTTCAAAATGTGCTCATCATTACCCGCTACTATTGATGAAAAACCCAACCTCTTCTGGAGAAAATGAGTGATAGGAAGAGAACCTTTGAGGCCATTAAAACACATTCCTGATTCTCTTTATTTTAGTGAAAAACTGAATATACCTGAATCCTCAGATGGGAAAGACAAATCAAGTCTAATGCTTAATCTTAGTGAAATTCAAATACTGAATTTGAAATGCCAGTAATTCTATTCAGTTCTTTTTCTCTTGTGCAAATACTGAGGCATCCACATTGTGTGATTATTCAGATGTTCAAACAGTTATTTAGGATGAGAAAATTTGCAAATTCGTATAGAATTTATTTCTAGAATAGCTATGGCCATAACAGATACAAAGTTGATGAGTCAGAGTCATTTATTTGAAATTTATGATACCCTAAAGCCCTTTGTTCAGAAAAGATATTTGATTCACAAGAACATGGAAAGATAGTGGGAAAAATTGTTTTTAATGGTTAGCTTTGTTTTATAGTCTTCTGGATTTCCAAGACTATAATGGTTTCAAACTTTTGATCCTTGTGTCTCTAAAACTCTATGCCTCTCCAGTTCAATTAAACAAACGTATACCAAGTAAGCCTAGGTAAACAAGATACTGGGCTATTGAACATAGATACAGAGAAAAAGCATGAAACTTACATTTTGGTGCTGTAGTAGATTGTAACAGCAATGACCCAATTGGATCACACCTCCTAGTATCCACACTCTTTTTTAAATTTTCTTTAAATTTCAGAATATTATGGGGTTACAAACATTTTGGTTGCATATAATGCCTTTGCCTGGCCCAAGCCAGAGCTACAAGCGTGCCCTTCCCCCATACACTGCTTATCTATTCCTCTTCCATATTGGTACTGGGCTCAGCTGTGTGACTTGCTTTGGCAAATGTGACACAAACAACTGTGATGGAAGCAGAGGTTTGATAAATACTTGCACGTTGGGGCTTGTCATCCTGGAGCCCTGAGACCACCATGCTGTGAAGAAGCCCAGATTTATGTACCATGTGGTAGGAGAAGCTGGTTGATCCAGCCCATCAAGCTGCTGTCTGAGTGACCCCAGGCACGACCATCAGAAGAATAACCCAGCTAACTCACAGGATCATGGCAAATAGTAAATTGTTGTTATGTCACTGGGTTTTGGGGTAGTTTGCTATACAGAAATGGAAAACTGATATAAAAATTGATATGCAGAAGTGGTGTGTTGCTGTGACAAAAACCTAAACTGTGTGGCACTCGGTTTGGGACTGACTGGCTGGCAGAGGCTGCAGGGGCAGCAAGTAGAGGGTTCATGGAGCCTGAGGACCTGAGAGGAAACTGCTACAGGAGGCTGATAAAGAGCAAACCATACTATATAGTAGTAGAATGACTGGCAACCCTGTCACCTCCAGAAACTTGGAAGATAGAAAATGTACTTAATGAATTTGTGGATTTGGCTTAAGAATGCTTCCACTTAGAATGCTAAAGGGGACAATTAGCTTTTTAAAAATTATATGTAATATGTATAGGAAGAGAGAAATGAACTAAAAAAAGAACTCCATTTGCAAGCAAAAATTTGTTTTTCTTTTTTTATCCCCACCCCCAAACTCTGCAAGCAGAATTTAAAGCAAATAGAGAGGCTCTAGAATATGCTAGGTTGGGAAATAAAACTGTTTCACATTCCCAGTCTCTCAGACTGGGAACAGATTCTCTAAGAAACGGCTTCAGGTTCAAAGCAAATCAAGGGTGTGGGTGCAAGACTTTGCTAAGACCACAGAAGGATTTAAAATAATGTCTATTAGGTTTTTTCAGCTAGATAAAGGGCTTCTAATAATTTTAAAGGCATTTTTCCACAGCACCTTGACATGTTGACCAAAGTACAGGCCTGTCTCAAAAATAGTTGTAGGTATAGTTTTTGTCTAATAACTTGGTAAATAGAAAGCCCATTAAGTTTATAAGAGAATTGGGCTAGTTTAGACTAAATGGTGCACAGGAGATTCAAAATAAAAGGAAACAGGAAATAAGCTGAGAAAACTACTCAGATGCAAACACAGGCTATTTTTATTGAAAAGGAAGGCCCTTGTAGAGGGCAGGGCCAACCACTCCCAGAGGGTACAACGAGGCTCTATGCAAGAACCTTTCCTTGTACCCAGAGTAGAAGGCCCTGAAACATACCGAAGCCTGGATTTCAGAATTGCTGTGGGCCAGTGATAGCTATGTGGCTGTCTATTCCTCCTCCTTTAAATGGGGAGTATCTATCGAGTGTACCATTCTCACAATTGTGTGATGGGCATGTATGGAGAAGATAGCTTGTGTTTTTAGTTTATAGGTCCCTGAATGATGAGAAGCCACACCAGAGGAGCTGCATGAGGAACTGCACTCAGTTTAGACTAAACAGCTTGAACCACATCTGGATCTGAGACAGATAAGAAGTTCCTAGACTTGTGCTCTGATGATATGATTTGATGAGGTCGTTGGAGGTTTTGGGAGGACTGACGCATTTTGAAAATGGGAGAGATGTGAATCACTGGGGCCAGAAGGAAGACTGTGGTGCATTGTCACAATAATGACCCCTGAATGAATTGTGCCCTGTGGTGTCCATGCCCCTGGGCATTCTTCTCCCACAGTGATTCTCGGCTTGGCCATAAGACCTGTGTTAGTCAATGGGACGTCAGCACATGTGAAGAAAGCCAAGGCTTTAAAATACTTGCACTTTGGGCTTGTCCTCTTGGAAGCTGCCCTGAGATCACCATGCTGTGAAGAGGCCATGAAAGACTATATGGAGAGAGAGGCCCTGTTGCCTCAAGCTCTTCCAGTTTAGCCCAGTTAAACTGGGTTTAACTGTGTCAAACCTAGCTAAACTGGGAAACTTCCAGTTTCCACAGGTAACCCATCAGCTAAATGTAGCTTTGTGAGTGGGCCCATCAAGACCAATGGAAGAATGGCCCAGATGACCCACAGAATCATGAGATATAATAAGTTGTTGTTTTAAGCTACTAACTTTGGAGTGGTTTATTATGCAATGACAGACAAACTGATACAGGTGTCCATTGTCAAGCACCCAGTTACATGTAGTAAATGGTAGAATAGGAGGATGGTATATACTTTGGTTATCTGGATTTCTGAAAGTCATTGACACTCTCTGTTGACAACTCTGTGTAAAAGATGGACTGATGGCAGAGTGAAGAGAATGTGTTATAGGGTCTCACAGCTATGTGTAAAGATGCTGAATCATGGATGAAGTCCTTGATGAATGGATGGCAGAATGGAATGAGAATGGGCTATGAACAGGAATGGGGCAAATTCTAGTTATACAAATTAATTAGGGGCAAGTTACCTAACATCTCAGAGCATTTGTTTTTCTACCTGTGAAATGGGGATTACACTATCTATTTTATACTATCAGATTAACTGAGATAACATGTGTAAAAACACGCTGTGCAATGCCTGGCACATAGTAGGTGTTCGCTACATGTTGATCTCTTTCTACTTGAGTTTTCTCTGTTTGCCATGTAACATTTCATTGAGAGGTCCACTGAGATCTTGGCCTTGAGGATCCATGGAACAGCAGCCTCAGGATCAGGAAAACTGGAGAAATTTGAGAGCAAGTCTTCCTGACTTCAAAGATTTTGTTCACTCACTGAACGGTGGTGGTGGGAAGTAGGGTCCATGTTTGCAGGGTCTGTAAACCAACGCCAGGGATAGGACAGAATGTCTGAACTGATTTGTCTTCAGGTTTCTCTCACATGTTCTTTCATTGGTCTTTTAAACACACTGTGCAATGTCTCAGTCTTTGGAATGTTCTTCCTCTCTTACTTGTCAAAATACTTCGTCTTCAGTTCCATTTCCTTAAGGTCCTACTGGAGAACTTCCTTATCTCAGAAAGTACCATTAAAATATGAATTCTGTCCAGAAGTAGAGTCAGTACCATGTTTTGGTATGGCTCAATACATAGAAAGGTATCCTTTTATGAAGAAATGATGATCTTACTTCTGGGTTCTGGGGGTGGCCAACCCAGGCAAAGACAATGCTTTGTCACTCAGATGGGATGATCTCAAAAGACCAAGTAGAGGACCCAGCTGGGCACTGCACTCAGGACATTCCTGGAACAAGGTGCCAGAGGAACTTCTGGCCAGCTGGAAGGGTCTCATGGCTGCCAATGTACTATCTACTTCAGGCCGATTCCCATTTGAACTGTGATGGCCTCTGGGTTGGTTTGTGATAGCAAGAAATGATCACTATGGTGCACTGGGGAAAGTATTAATTAACTTTGAAACATAAAATGATAGAAGAAGAAAAGGTGGAGATCTTCCAGGACAGAGACTAAGAAAATTCTCTGAGGTGACTATTTCTTACAGAAAGTAATTTGAGAAGGAAATTCATCCATTATGGATGTCTTCAGAATGTACATGACACATAGGAGACAGGTGAGGTGACACTTTATCAGCCTATTCCTTTCCAATTAGTTTTTTCTAATCTATTTAATACTTGCTCACTTTCAGGCTGGTCTTGGGATATAAGTCTTTGTTTTCCTTTTGTTGGTTTTGTTTCTGAATTTCCATTTTTTAATAACTAATGAATCAGGCACTGTGCTAGTATTGTATGTATATTTTTAAATTTAATCCTCACAACTACCCTACATTGGAAATATTATTTCCCCCACTTTATAATGATTTTGACTCGGAGATTTGAAGGCAGATCTATCTGACTTCAAGGATTTTGTTCATTCACTGCACCATGGTGGTGTGAAGTAGGGTAGCTTCAGGGCCTTTAACTCAAGAACAGCTGCATCTATCTTAGAGATAACAAGTCACTTTGCTGGTTAGGTCCTCGCGTTACTTCTTCATGTAGTACTGTTGATCACAAAGACTTCTCACCACCAGAACTGCTCAAGTTCTGTTCTAATTGAGAGCTAATTTGTCCACTCTTAGTAATTTTATCTGGTCAAACTTCCATGCCTCCTCCTCCACCTCTTCCTCCTCCTTTTTAAAATATTTAAGACCTTTATTTTAAGTTTTTTTCTGTTTCTTTTATTTTTATTTATTTATTTTTTTTCAGCATATTATAGGGGTACAAATGTTAAGGTTACGTATATTGCCCTTGCTCCCCCTGCCACCTAGAGTCAGATCTTCAAGCGTGACCATCCCCCAGTTGGTAGCATCGCACTCATTATGTATGTATATACCCATCCCCTCCCCCACCCACCTGCCTGACACCGAATAAATGTTATTCCTATGTGTCCACTTAGGTGTTGATCAGTTAATACCAATTTGCTGGTGAGTACGTGTGGTGCTTTCCATTCTTGGGATTCTTCACTTAATAAAATGGGTTCTAGCTCTATCCAGGAAAATACAAGAGGTGCTATATCACTGTTGTTTCTTGTAGCTGAATAGTACTCGATGGTATACACATACCACATCTTATTAATCTACTCATGAATTGATGGGCACTTGGGTTGTTTCCACAGCTTTGCAATTGTGAATTGTGCTGCTATAAACATTCAAGTGCAGGTGTTTAAGACCTTTATTAACTGGTGCTTGCAGTTTGTTGACATTTTTCAAGTTGTGAACTTTTATTACAAATTGAAGATGAAGTTCTTAAAAATATCAACTTGCCTGGGTATGAAACGATTTAAAAATCTTTAAAGGCATGTTGAGAAACAGCAGACTTTTTTAAAAAAAGGTTTTCCACCGCCAAAAATGACATCTTTAGGTAAAAATATTAATATATTAATAATAAAACCCCCACACTGCATAGACAATGCAGATTCTTCTATCATAGTTATCTGGTCAATAGGCAGAAAGTAAGCACTTAAGGTCTTCAGCTCGAATCTTTCGTTCATTTCTCATTGCTGGAATTTCATATTCAGCTCTTCTCGGATGACCAGACTGGAGGACAGTGTGGAGGACAGTGGAGATGGTAAGCCGGCATTCACTCAGCCCTGCCCTGATCAGCTTCCAGAGCTGATGAATTCTCAGCTGGTGGATCAGCTGCTTTTGTCTCTTTGCCCTCTCCTGGGTTAGGGTTTTCTGGGCACCTGTATTGGTTATTGCAGTGGTACCATGGTTGACGTGGCTGCCAACCTTGGGTCTCCGCTCCTTAATTCTCTTTATGTTCATTGCTGTCCCCTCTAGGCTGTCTTTGGCCAGGAGGGCCCCTGCAGAATCGTGGTCTGTAACCCCGTGCATAGTCTGTCTTACTAGTCTACCTTGTTCTCCTGCACACTGGTGGTCAACCCCCTCCATCACTTATTCCTGCACAGGAGGGTTAGAATACTGTGGTCCGCCCTACGGTCTCTGCATATAGGAAGATGGGAACCTTCTCCTAGCCTGCGGTAGGGCCAGAGTCGTTGGGCCTGGCCTTGGGGAGCACTCTCTGATCCCTCCTTCTTTTCCTTCTCTCACTCTTCTGGTAATTCTGCTGGTTATTTCACAGAAGACCCCTGTGACCTGGATAGCATCCATACTGGTTAGGGTCTGCTGCATTATTTACTGCCTTGAACTGGAACTCCACCAGGACCTGTAACGTTTGCTGCCTCCATGCCCTTTTCTCCGACAATGTCAAACTCCACAGGCTCTCCATCTCCTACAAGGCACTTGCTAGGGTTATTCTTTATGGCAGGCTGGTGTACAAATATATCTTCCTTGGTGTCGTTCCTGTTGATGAAACCATATGCGTTTCTTACATTGAACCTTTTTACTGTTCCCCAAACCTTCCTTGCAATCACCTTCCTGTCTCTTATGGGAGGGGCCAACAATGTTAGGCTGTCCGGGCCACTGATCCCTGCACTGCTGCCCGTGGTGCCCAGCTTGGTGTGTCCTCACTGAGAGCTGGGCAGCCAGGGGGTGGCTTGGTCTTGGCCGCACTGCCCCTGGGTGTGGTGCCCATGCCCCAGGCAGGCTGTGGACCCTCCAGGGTGTGATGGTCACCAAGTGGTGGTGGGGAGGCTGCTCTGAGCTCTCTGGGGTCTGCTCTTGGCTACCAATTGAACTCCCTCTTCTTTTCAAAGGACAACATTGCTCCATCAAATCATAGAACCATTTTGGTGGACTAATCATTTAAATGTTTTTCCTAAATTTCTGGTTCTGGATTTTTTTTTTCCTAATAGTTTCCATTACTAACCCTGTTAAACTATTTACGATGTGTTGGAGGACAAATCTTCCAGGAATAACTCTTAAGATTGCTCATAAATTTGATTGATCTTTCTTTGGTCTTTGTGAATTAAAAACTAATAATGAGCTGGTGTATTATCGGGGCTTGTCAAACTGAATAACTGAAGTGAGTTTAGTAAAAAGAACTATGTACAAAGGTATAGGCAAGCTTGAGGAAAACCTACAAGGGGTGGTGTAATACCCTGGGCTAACGGTAGCAGGGAGCCACTGCAACTCATGGGCCAGAAAGACCAAAGGAAGTGAGGGGTTACTGGAGTTTGGAGAGTATAGCTACGTGAGGAGGGTGCCTGATATGAGCTATTGCCTTTGGTTAAGGAATGCAGCCAACCCCTGGTGGCCCAGCAGGGAGGGAGCTAGGGGCTAAGCACTCTAACCTCCTATTTTCCCATCCTCTAATCTCCTGCTGGTGCCTCCCATTGTCTGAACCCCTTTAGAAGGGAGAGGGCAAGGGAGGCTGTTGTTGCAGCCCATACAAGTCAGCCTCCTGAGGCACAGAGCAGGGTGAAGGGTGGAGAGGGGTTGGGGAGGGCAAAACAGAAGATATTTAGCACAGCTGGGATGTAAGGGCTGATAAGTGATGCTTATGTACAAGCTGAGCTTTAGACCTCAACAAGCGTTCCTGCGAATGGTTTCCTAACAGAACAGAAAATAATTCCAGTCTTTAAAAAATGAAACCGTGTTCTGCCTCTGCTTCCTTCAACTCCTTTTAATTGGTATCTTAATGATTTGAAACAATTTGTGCATGATCTAGCTGCATGTACCCTTATTATAAAAAGTATAAAAATAACTATTCTCTATGCTGGTGATATAATTTTATTGTCACTAACCAGAAATGGCCTCTTTATCTTACTGGAAAATGGAGTGGCTCGAATTCAACTTTTCTAAATCCAAAATGATCCTTTTTGGCAAATAGTATTTGCAATTTAATTGGCTTATATCTAATGATTATATATAGCTGGCCAACTCTTCAAGCTATGTAGGGGTATATTTTGCAACCATTTTTCTCTGATGGTTTCACTAGAAAATGATTCAACTTAAAAGTAGATATTTCTTGTGTGCATTATTGACAGTTGTTTATTTCTGGGGCCTGGGATATTAGAGAAATCTATTTCAAATGTTTTTCAGGTACAATGTATAGCATCCATGCCTGCGTGGTAAATGCTGGTTGAATGAAAATGATGAGGGAATGAACTTTGTAGCTTTGATTTTATTAATGTCTCCCAACTGTTTTGAGGAAACAGTTTTTAGGAGACTGGAGGAAAACCTGAGTCTTACTGGCAGGTTCTCCACTGAAAACCCCCACAGGGAGGCAGGGTGGCAGGAGCCTTCATTTTCTTTACAAGAAGTGAAACTACCTCCTGCTTGGTTGATTTTTACAGCAACCGAGATTTCCTTTATTAGCAACACAGATTTCATGCAGTTCATATTATTGCCAAATGTTAAAATTTGGACATGTCTGCTGCCCAGTGCCTATCAAAAGCTTAATTAGAAGGGCTAACAATTCTAATAGACAGCTGAAGGATATATAGTTCTTTCATTATCCTAGATCAGCATTATCCAATAACTTTCTGCAGTGTTGGAAATGTTCTGTAACTGTGTGTCCATAATAGTAGTCACTAGCCACATGTGGCTATCAAGCATTTGAAATGTGGCTATTTAAACAGAAGAATAGTATTTAAAAATGTTTATTCAATTTTAATTAACGTTTAAATAGCCATTTATGCCAGTGGCTACCATATTAGACGGCACAATTCTAGAACTCAAAGTTTTATTCCTGGATCAAGCCAAAGTATTCTTACTTTGGCTTTCCGAGGAATCGAATTTATTGAATTGCAAATCTCTATTTTGTCCTTAAATGTGGTTTTAAAAAATGTTCTCACATTCTTGGACACTCCCCCATCCAAAGATGGAGACTAATTACCCTTCCCTTGAATATAGGTTGGCTTTAGTGACTGGTTTCTAGGAAATAGAATGTGTCTGAAGTGATGCTATATGATTTTTGAGGTTAGCCCATAAAAGGTGGTAAAGCCGTCTGACTCTCTCCCTCTCAGCTTGAGCTTCTGTGTAAGAATTCTGGCTGCTCTAACACTACCATGCTAGAGAGTCATCTGGAGAGACCATCTAGATATATCTGAAGAGGGCCAGCCATTCTAGGCTCCAGCTGTTTGAATCTTCTAGCTTAGGCTCCAGATTATTTTAGATCCAGCCACTATCTGTAGTGTGCACTGCTTAGCTGAGCCCCGTCTATCCATGGCGAGATAATAGTTTATGATTGTTGTCACTTTAAGCCAGTATTTTGGAGTTGTGCAGCAATATAAAAGGATGTATAAAAGGATGATGCAGGAAACAATTCTATGAAACTCCCTGGGGTATTCATTGTTGGGTTGTTTTGAGGACAAGGTCTACTACATTCATTCTCTTGGATCTTAACACTGGGAGGAGTTGCACTTTCTTGAGCAACCAATATACTTTACTTGAATACCTTTTTGCTTTGGCTGCTAGGAAGCTCAAAGCTGAATTTGTGCCCCACCTTTGTAAGTAAATAAGACCATCAAGAATTTATTTCTGTGTGTTTACTTTTCCTTTGGTAAAAGGAATCTTACTATTTCTTTAACCTTTTTATTTTTTATTTTTAAAGACCCCAGTGTAGTGTATATATTGTCAAGCCACTTCCAAAAATGAATGCAAGTAATATTGGGGTTTTGTGAACCAGTGGGAGTTGTAAGATCATCCACAATGATGATCTTATAATGCAAGAGGCTGGGAGATCTCTAGCATTTTATAGCAATGATGGCTGGGAGAGCCCTGGCATTTTATAACGCTCCAGTGGCCTTATTTTATAGGAAGAAAATAAGACTCTGAGAACTGAAGTGACTGCTGGGGTATACAGAGCTAGCGAGTAGCAAAATCTCAGCCCAGGTGAAGTTGGGCTTTACCATTCATTCACCCAGACGGCACCCGTTGGTCAGATATTGATTCTTCACTAAATGCCAGTTTGGGCCTGGCTGCTTGGGGATGGGATAATTGTACAAAGATAAGTAAGACCCAGCTGAGGAATTTAATCTCAGGATTATGCCTGGTGGAGTATATAGTAGATATGTTTAAGCATACAGCAATATATATCATAAAGAGGTAAAAAGGAAGCCTCGTGAATATTCAGAGGAATGAGAGATCACTTCCAACTGGGGGATCATGAAGGCTTCAGGAAAAAGCAAGACTGAGCCAGGCCTGGAAGGATACAGGTGTTTCACAGGTACCGGCACCGGGGAAGAAGATGGAAGGAAGGAAGAGAAGATCAGCAGCCATGAGTTTAAAACACTGGGAATTTTAGGCACTGCGGCATTTGGTGGGGAAGATATTTTGGGCAGTGGGGATTTGACGTGTCTCAAATTACACCATGCGAGTAGTTGCTTACTCTTCTGTTTAGGGGACCGTCGCTGTCAGAGGGTGTGTGACCTGCAAATGTGGTTGGGACAGACTCACAGGGAAAGAGACAAATGCTAATTAGAGCTTCCACTTTAGCTGGCTACTCGGAAAACCCAGCACCTGGGACTATGTTCTAAAGTAACTGCTTAAAACCTTTTTATCAACAAATAGCTTTTAGACTTTGTATTGGAGGAGAGAATGCTGGAAGAGATTCTATGATGCTAGACAGCCCTGCAAACAGGGGGCATTTCAGGACATTTCTGAGGGACCCAGCAGTAAACCACCTTACATTTCTTATAGCCTCCTTGTGACTGGTGTTCTGTGGAACAGTGAGCCCAGCAAAGCCCGAGTGAGGCTCTGTAGGGACAAACCTGCAGCTCCTCCCAGCAACTGATAGATTTGTTACAATTGGTTATAGGTCACTCTCCTGAAATTTTGCAATTACCTTGTGAAATAGGAAAACTTCAGATCACATGGGTAGGACCCTGCTAATGGGGTGAAAACTTTTCCGGGCCATTTAAACAGGTTCCTGCCAGTTGCCTTTAAGTGAAAGTTTAAACAAACCTCCTTTCTCGGCTAGGAAAACCAAAATCAATATCTGATTACAGTAAAATTCAGTGCCATTGTGCCTGATTCTTCTGGGCACACACGCCCCGCAGAAGGCAGAAAAGCCCAGGTGTATGACTCATAAGTGTCCTGACTCAGAGTCAGACTTCTTAGGCTGCTTTCCATGGAGTGCTTCCAACAGTGCAAGTCACCAGTAATCATGTTGCTATGCTAATGTTGCATAATTCTGTACAGCTTATGAATCACTTTCTGCTACATATCTAATCTTCATTAAAAACTCAGTGAGGTGAATATTACTCTCCTGCTTTTATGGAGGAGAAAACTGAGGCACAGATAACACAAGCAAATTATCCTAGACGTCAGGGTGCGTGTGTGTCGGTGGTGGGTTCACATCTGGTCTGAGGAGTCTAAGTCCATCTGGGCTCTTGAACAAGATGCAAAGATGAGAGGCAACTGCAGGTGGAAGGGCAAATGCAGAGATACACTGGGCAAACGTCTGGTCATCTAGGGTTCTGCTGTCCCCAGACGGGGACAACCTTTACCAGTCTTCTCTCTGTCTGGGAAGGTAACCAGTGGCAGAACCCTTCAGATCTGGAAGTGACCAAAGTTATGTGTTCAAATCCTTAATTTTTCAGATGAGGAAGCTGAGGTCCAGGGACGTTAGATGTCTTGCAAAGACTCACACAGCTACCTGTTGATAAAGCCAGCATTGTTGGCTAGTTTTCTGCTCTTATACCAGAGTTTCTGCCACTATACCTAGATGCTCTTCCTGTTTCATTTTCTCTTCTTTCGACAAGGTAGACACATGTTTGCAATAGAAGACAACTGGGCATTTCTTATGTAAGTGAGCTAAAATTAACAGCTGCTGCTATTCATCAAATGCCTACCATGTGCCTCACCGTGTGCTAGCCATGATGTTCAATCTCCATAGGAACTCTGCAAAGTCCATATTATTATCTCGGCCGGGAGACCAGAACCAGGGATGAGGAGGGACTTGCCAAGGCAATCCTGAGTTCATGTTCCTTCCACTGTGCAGTGTAGCCTCTGCAATAATTTATCTCTTGTCCTAGAAAACAGGAATGTCTGAATTTTTTATATGGTCAAATATCATTTTCTAGAAACCGTTAAAATTCAAATGGTGTTTATTCCTAGAATTATATCTGATTAAAATGGGAGATAAGGGAGATGAGTCAGTTATCGCCTTTAAACAGAGTCTTTAGAAGTCTTGATTAATAAGTATTTTTTAATGTGAAGGAAAACCAACAATTTTTTTGTACTACAGTTCAAGTGATATGCTTAAGGAATTTTTTTAAAGAAAAGGGACAGTTTTTTTTTTTTTAACCCCTATTCCTCTAGAGTGCCGGGCAGAGAGTTCTATAGGCACTTTTGTGTTAATTATTTTTCCCTTCAAATCCAAATACCTTTAGGATGGCTGAGCATATTCATCATTTAAACTCAGAGTTACTTTGATATACTTGGTTTCGTTGGTATGCCTTCCAAATTTTTTTTAAAAAGAGAAGCATTTTTTTTCCACTTAAAACTTTGAGCAACGGGGCGGTCCCAGTGCCATGCCCCCCAGGAAGGATTTGGGCCACAGATGGGCGGCATAGAGGCGCTTGGTCTTGAGAACCAGCAGGGAAGCTGTGTCAGAAGGTGGGAAAATGGTACAGACCGGGAGGTGGGAAAGTGTTGAAGCAAAAGTTTTTGATTTCCGTCTTCCCCTGACCTTTTGTGGCTGCTCCTGGCCGTGTGCTCTGAAACCCTGATGTGGCACTCTTGCTAACGACTGGCTTGAAGTTTTGACCTTGGCCAGGACTGCATAGAGGTGTCCTGATGCATCCTCCAGTAGGGTTCCAAACGCTACACCTCTGTCAGTCAACTCCGTCTCCTGTCACGTACAACCTTTGCTGCCACCTGTGCAGCCTGGGTCACGTGCTCTTCTCACAGAAACGGGGTAAGAACCTTGAAATGCAGGTACTTTAGCTTCGAGTTCATCATGACGTTGCCTCTTAACCAGCTGTGTTGACTTTGACTTGGTTTCTGACCCTTCAACCTGCATTACTCTTGGATGCTTGTGGGTTTCCTGGTTTCCAACTGCTGGCTTGGCTTTTACCCTACAAAAGATGAAGTCGAACTCCATCTTGACTCCTTATATGCATCTGATTCCTGACTGCTCATTGGCTTTGAGTCCTGTGGACTTTCCCCACTCTCAGTCCCTACCTGAAATTCTTACACTTGTTTCATCTTTCTACCTGGCTTCCCACCTGGGCCCTGGGATGGATGCCTCATCAGCACCCGTCCTGATCCAACAGGGAGAGTGAATCTCACCGAACAGCAGGGAATGCGAGACTGGCAAAGGAGTTGACAATCTCACACCTTCGTCTAGCATTGGCACGATTCTCATGGTCTTTCTGACCATGGAGTTGATTTTATATGTAATAGGAGTTCAAAGAAGGCTGGAACAGAAGAAATATTTTGTAATCAAGGGACAATAATTGGTATGCTTTCCAGTTGTTGAGTTAGCTATGCCTCTATAAATTGTAACATAGTGTTTCAAATTTATATTGAGTTCCTGTGGTGTCCTGAAATTGGGGTCAGTCCACCTTTCCAAAGAAGACCAGACCAGACATATTCCTGTGATATAGGATATTTGATACAGGGTTCATAGGTCATAATTTCTACCGTTTCTTCCTTATTTTAAAAGTGAACAAAGGTTAGTTTCCCCACGGAGCCTAAATTTTTGTAGTAGCTTTACCTGTGTGAAATCCTAACTTATCTCAATAGGATATTATTAAAGGAAGGAGAATTATTAAAGGAAGGAGAATTTTCACATCCAAGGAAACCAACCCAAAGCAAGACCCTCCGTTGAGAAAACCAAACTCAATATCTGATCTTAGCATGGTTCTGGCATTTTGTTGTGCAGGTATGTTGAGAGTATATAACTATGGGTAGCTTCTTTGTTAAACAAGCTCAAGATTAATTTCTTGGCTGGGTGCGGTGGCTCACGCTTGTAGTCCTAGCACTCTGGGAGGCTGGGGCAGGAGGATTGCTTGAGCTCAGGAGTTCGAGACCAGCCTGAGCAAGAGCGAGACCCTGTCTCTACATAAAATAGAAAAATTAGCCGGGCATGATGGTGCGATCCTGTAGTCCCAGCTACCTTGGAGGCCAACGCAGGAGGATCACTTGAGCCCAGGAATTTGAGGCTGCAGTGAGCTAGGATGACACCTCTGCACTCTAGCCAGGGTGACAGAGTGAGACTCTGTCTTAAGAGGAAAAAAAAAAAAAGAAATTGAACCTTCCTCCTTATTCCTCCCCCTTCGTATTAAAAAAATAAGAAAATTTAAAACAAAATAACAAGAACAAAAGATGAATTTCTTGTCATTTTCCAAGAATATATCGATGCATCTGCAAAATAAGATGGGGGTGCGTTGCCAAACATCAGTTCTTTCAGACCACAGTTAAGAATTCACATTGAGCTTATTTCTAGAATTTTAACTGATTGTGACAGATAAGTCGATGAGTCAATGTCATTTCTTGGAAACTCATGATGATTTTAAGGGCATGTTGTCAACCACTTTTCTAACCTAAATCAAGCAATTTCAGGTGTGACTCGTAGTTGATTTCTGCAATCTCACACTTTAGGCTGCACTTGTGGCTGCTTCGTGAGCTGCAGGCTTTGGTGGGGCTGGGAATGTTGACCTCAGGGAGGATTTTGGACAGTGCTTGGCAATCATGTGACGCACCAGCTAGTCCTTCCCGTTATTAACTTGGCACCGACTAGACAAACAACAGGGCAAACATTCCCGGTTTATGTTGAAACTCTCTGTTGTCCTTTGAAATCCCAAGTAACAATTTCCTTCCATTGTGCAACTCAAGAATCCTGATACAGCAATGTGTTTGGCATTCTGTCTCTGGAACTCTCTCTTGCAGAGGCCACCTATAGGTGTTCTGGAGTCACTTGAGGGACAGTTTGTGTTGGGTGATGCCACAGAGGCCACCAGCTAAGTCTGTGTGGCAATAAAACACGCACTGTAGAGGTAGAGGCAGAGATAAGCAGGAGCACATCTAAGAGGGATGCAGCAACAACTCAAAGGATGCATCACTCAGACAACCAAGGTCGTGGAGAGCAGGACAGAACACCAAGAAAACCATTCCTGATAAACCAGTGTGGTAATTGGAAGTGTTTGTGGTGATGTGAAGGAGGACTCCAGAGGCCTCCAGGGTGAGATAAGGCGAGCAATCAACATGTCAAGGTAATTTGTTAGCAGTTCTGGCTTAGAGTCGAGGCGTATAAACCTGCCTGCTGTGATGTATGAAGCCTGCTAAGCCGAGGAAACTTGGCTGTAGAAGGACAACAGCAAAGTAGCGCCCGCTTGGAACTGACAAGAGGAGCCACGTGTACCTGTCAATGTGACATCTGCTGCGTGAAGGCAGACCCTGACCATAAGCCATTTATACAGATGGAGGGGTGAGCCTGGGACAGCAAGAGAGTCCCCAGTGTTCTGTGATCTTGCCGAGTAGTTCTTAGGAACTGATGTTCTCAAAAAGCTGCAGAATGGGTATAAAGGCATTAATGAAGGTTCACCTATCTCTACAGGCCAAACAGACAGTACGTAGCCCTCTGCATCCACACCCGCTGTGCACAGCCCTCACCATTGCATTGGGATTACACTGGCTGTGCATGCTTTTCACTATTGTGCTGACCCTGCAATGACTGTGCTCAGCACTGTGCGATTCCATCCAGCCCAGACCGACTGTGTGCAGCCTTCATCTTCCCCCTGAGACCACCCAGATTGTATAATACACAGCACATTGCTAATCTCACCCTTGGCTCTGTGCGCTTCTCACTGTCCTGACAAGCACGCACCAACAGCACACACCCTTGGCCATCTTAGTGATTTGACATCCACCCTGCACTGAGCTCAGATGAGATCACACAGCCCAGTCCACTGACTTCACCCAGATGACATAGTGCTGTGACAGCACCTCCTCTTTGCCCACTCAATGTCTATTTTTTTTTTTTTTGAGACAGAGTCTCGCTTTGTTGCCCAGACTAGAGTGAGTGCCGTGGCGTCAGCCTAGCTCACAGCAACCTCAAACTCCTGGGCTCAAGCAATCCTGCTGCCTCAGCCTCCTGAGTAGCTGGGACTACAGGCATGCACCACCATCCCTGGCTAATTTTTTCTATATATATTAGTTGGCCAATTAATTTCTTTCTATGTATAGTAGAGACAGGGTCTTGCTCTTGCTCAGGCTGGTTTCGAACTCCTGACCTCGAGCAATCTGCCGGCCTCGGCCTCCCAGTGTGCTAGGATTACAGGCGTGAGCCATTGCGCCTGGCCACTCAATGTCCATTTTTCCATTTTTCCTAGACATATTCCCTGGTTTTACTCAAGGTGGTGATATGTGAAGCTCAGAGAATACATTTTCTAGTCTCTGTTGCAGTTATTCGGTTATATGATTAAATTCTTGTCAAGGAGATTTAAACAGCAATCGTTGGGTGGGACTTCCGAAGAGTTTCCTTAAAAGGGAACAGAATTCTGGGGCTTAATCTTTTGCCCTTAGTCTTTCCATTTTTTTCCCCTGCCAGTTTTGCAAACAGATAGGATGGCCAGCTCTTATCAGTCATCTTGTGACTTTGACAATAGAAGCCATCTAAAAAGAATGGTTGGTTCATAAGTTAGATGGGACCTGGGTCTCTGGTGACTTTGTAGAACTACAATACTGCCCACGCCCAACCAGGCCTTCTATCTTGATTTCTTTTATGTGAGAAAATGAGCCCTTAGTTTTTCTTAAGCCACTGCATTTGGGTCTGTCTTACTACGGGTGACAGCAATTCTTTTTTTTTTTTTTTTTGAGACAGAGGTTTACTCTGTTGCCCAGGCTAGAGTGCCATGGCATCAGCCTAGCTCACAGCAACCTCAAACTCCTGGGCTCAAGGGATCCTCCAGCCTCAGCCTCCTGAGTAGCTGGGACTACAGGTATGCGCCACCATGCCCGGCTAATTTTTTCTATATATTTTTAGTTGGCCAATTAATTTCTTTCTATTTTTAGTAGAAATGGGGTCTTGCTCTTGCTCAGGCTGGTCTCGAACTCCTGAGCTCAAACAGTCCACCGGCCTCGGCCTCCCAGAGAGCTAGGATTACAGGCGTGAGCCACCGCACCCAGTCCTGTAATTCTTATTGACACCACCCCTCGCCATTCCACTGAGCACACCTGCCTATGCGTCAGCGTATCACGTCTCCACAGGTGTGTGCTCTGGGTATTATTGTTTGACCATGAGAGTGTGTAAGTGGAACAACTGTATTTTGTTTTTAATGCCAAGATGAGCCTCTGCACTTTCCTTTTGACTTATTCAGTTGCATAAAATAGAATGGATCAGACTCTCCAAGGTACATAAATATTAATAATATTCTATAAATGTTAATGGAGAGAGGCTAAACCAGGACAAGTTGTACACAGGAAGCAACGGTCAGATGGTGCAGAGAGATGCTGGGATCAGGGGTCCTGCCTTCTCTGGGTCAGCACCAGATCATGTCGCAGCAATCACTTCTGCATCCTGGAGGTTGGGGTGGGGCCTCCAGTGGCAAACTTTGCTATTGCCTAGTGTAAATCTGAGTCTCACCCACTACACCTTCCAAAGGGCAGCATTGGAAAAAAATTCACACATTAATATATTTTCATTGCCTTGCACTTTTCCTTCTAAAAACTCCAAAGAAACAAAACTCAATAGGAGAGATTGCAACTGGGAATGAGGAAGCAGAAAGAAGGGCTCTCACAATGCTGCCTGGTACAGGGACGTGGTGTGAAGGGTGCCCCTTTGACCAGGCCATGGCTGACCCCACCTCTATCTCATCTTCCCTCCCAGCTGCTGTCACAGTCTTTGGGCCATGGCTATGGTGAAACTTACTCTGTTTCGGTTCTTCCTTATCATTTTGGGAAAAGCCCCTTCCTCAGGCTTCAGCATGATGGAACAGGGGAGGGGCTCTCTGGGTGGACAAGTGTTAAGGTGAGCAAGGACTGCAGGCTGCAAAAAACAAGCCTTAGATGAGTGTGATTGAAATCTCTAGAAAGGAAGTAGTTACCTAGATATAAAAATCACCTTTTTCTGTTCCATCACAATCAGCAGGCATGACTTAAAACCTTTAAGCAGTTGGGGACTTAATATAGACATAAAATAATATTATTTGAAGCAAGGAATTCTTAGGTGCCTGGAGTCTGCACTTCGAGGCCTCTGTCCTTCTGAACTACTTGAGGTACCAGAAGAACCAACTCTAGATGACCAGCTGTGACCGGCAGGTGAGGACCTGTGACTCTTTGGCAGCCTCAAGGTGGTCCCTCAGATTTGGGGCTCAGGAGGAGTCACACATGTAGGTTGCAGTTACCCCTCATTTTGCTCCTTCAGATTCCACTTGGATTGGCATTCGCACAACTACCATTTCTCTAAGAAATAACTCGTGTTAATTTTTCAGTGATGGATTTCATATCTCCTTAACCTCTGCGGTTCTGTTTCTGCCTGCCCTGCCTGTTGCAGCCTTTGGATATGACTTTCATCATGTTTATGTTAATGCTACATCCTATAATAAAGAAACTAGTGCTGTGGGTCTTTTTATTTTCCAGCCTGTCCTGTGTTATCTGTCACCTGTTGGTAGGAACGAGCCACTTGGCCCATAGGAGGCTTTGGTTTCATCTGTAAGATGAAGGTGAACCCCGGCCTGGGACAAGTGGCTCGCTTACGTCACCGGCTGATGAGTGGCCAAGTCCAGGCCTGTGCCCAGGTCTCCTGGTCCCCTCCCTACATCTTTTCCTAAGGCTCCAATAACTCACAGCTCGTCGTGAAAATCAGATTAGGTAATATTCTGAAAGGCATTTTATGCTCTGCAAAGTGACATGAAGATCATCGCGATTATTGCTAGGGATTTAGGTTTCCTAACAATCCTAGTGACAGAGCGAGGCCTCTGCTCTTAGAGGAAATTACTTTCCTTCACTGTTTTCTTTCTCCCGCAAACCTCAGGGGAATGGCTTTTAGGCTTTGTAAAGAGTCAACTAACACTTAGGAGGTTTTAAACTGCAGTTGAAGAAGCTTCTGGTGGCTTTTCCCGGTGTCTGAGCCTTCTCCACTCTCACTGTGAGTTAGAGTTTGTTCTCCTCTCTCAGGAGGGGCCACGATAATAATGTCAGCCCTTTAGGTGGGTATTTATTTCTCTCTTTCTCCCTCCTTTTCTCTTTTCCTCCCTGACAGGAGTCAGGAGGATTCCACGCTCCTCTGTTATATCTTCCTGGCTCAGAGCCACGCTCAGGTTTCCGATGAAGAAACCCCCAGAGTGAGGACCAATGTCTCTTTGAAGAAGACAGAGGCAAAGAGGATCTTAGCAGCTGCAGGGACGGGATTCCTTCCGTGCGGACTTTATGAAGAGCCAGTTTCAGGCAGGAGACAATGGAGATACGAATAGGAGAGGCACTGCACTGCCACAGAAGGCATTAACACTTCCCATGTGGTGGGGCCTTCCGTCCTGATGGCCGGGACAGGTGGGCACCGATGAAGCCAGGGTCCCTGCGCAGATGGTCTAGCCGCGTGTCTCAGGCCCTGCTGCCATACCACGGCTGTCCACACGGGGGCGCCGGCCCTTCCCACCGTCTTTTCTACCTGACCCAAGGACATTTCAGAGGACCTAAGCGCGTTCTTGAGGCCAATAAGCTTCTTTAAGACAGTTTGGTCACCAAACATAATAAAACTGTAGGACTTTTAAATCCGAAGTCCTAAGAAACCTTCCTGTTCCAAGTTCTTATTTTATAGGTGAGGACAACAGGCCCAGAGAGGTGAAGATGATATTATTATGATCATGGTCCCTCCTGGTAGAGGAGAATAAACTCTAACTCGCAGTGAGAGTGGAGAAAGCCTAGGCACCGGGAAAGACCAACAGAAGCTTCTTCCACTGTAGTTTAAAACCTCACACTTTTGTGGCAAAATAGTATCTGTGTTAAGATAATAGAAGTTTCCAATCAAATGCTTTTTTCCACCTGCTGAATCTTTTTGTAATCAGGAGAGAGGCTTTTAGAGAATAACTATGGGAGGGTTAGGGCAGATTCAAGAATTACCTGATTTATCACCTGGCAGTAGTAGCCATTTTAAAAGAAGGTGGGTCTGAGGTAGTTTTTGAAAACGATCAGGGTCACAAAGATTCGCATATAAATTGTAATGTCGCTATCTACATTTCCCAGTGCTCTTCATTTCTCTTCCTATTTCTGATCCCACCTTCTCAATAAGTTACGGAGCACAAGGGAGGTACTCATAGGAGCCTCCTTGCACGGTTGCATGGCGACCTTTCTTCTTCTTCTTCTTCTCTTTTGTTCATAGACATGGTTCTTACGAGAGCTCAGGAAAGGGGAAAATAGAAAAAGCACATTTTCCTTGTCTTGTTCTGTACTGACTGATTTCCTTTGCGGCTCGAGAATATGGGCCTGGGCTTATTTCCAAGGCTCTGTGTAACCAAGAAATGAAAATGGAAAACTTAGCAGGTGTTCAACAGTTTTCTTCTTTTATTTATAAATATAACCTATTTAAAAGGAGAATTTAAATACATTCAATTAGAGTGTGAAATTATAAAATTAATGCACGTTTTCACCTGGTGATGTGTTGGATGTAACCCAGACTGGCTCGCAAGAATGGACTGTTATTCAGGAATTATTAAGAGCCTGTGGAATCATCGGTACCTTGAAATCGGGCATGGTGGCATGGAGTATTTACATCAGGGAAATTAGCAAATGCTACAGATCAGGGCACCTTTCCTCCCCTCCCCCAAAGAACCAGTTTGGCAACACAACAATATCTTCAGCATCTGAGAATCTCAACTATCCAGAGGAAATCGCTGTTAATTTTCTTATGCAAACGTCAAAAAAATGATTATTCATATGCTAGCAGATATGCATATATTACTTTAATTAGTTTATAGAAAGTGAATCATATTTTAGAAACTTTCTTGAGGTCTTTCCATATCAACACATATAGCTGTAATTCACTATTTAAATTATTGAATAGTAAGCTATTATGTATATGGTAACACCATAGTTTATTTAAGCAATTTATTTATTTTTTTTTTCAGACAGAGTCTCACTGTGTTACCCAGGCTAGAGTGAGTGCCGTGGTGTCAGCCTAGCTCACAGCAACCTCAAACTCCTGGGCTCAAGCAATCCTGCTGCCTCAGCCTCCCGAGTAGCTGGGACTACAGGCATGCACCACCATGCCCGGCTAAGTTTTTCTATGTATTTTGATTTGGCCAATTAATTTATTTCTATTTTTAGTAGAAACAGGGTCTCACTCTTGCTCAGGCTGGTTTTGAACTCCTGACCTTGAGTGATCCTCCCACTTCGGCCTCCCAGAGTGCTAGGATTACAGGCATGAGTCACCGCGCCCGGCCTTAACCAATTTCTTAATGATGAAACCAAAGCCTTATTTGGGTTTCTACAAAAGTGGACCATGAGACATGGCCTTGAGTGAAGCACAAGTGAGACATCGAGCAAAGCGAGATGGAGAAATTTGCCTGTTTAAATCAGTATCCAAAAAAGGTCTTCACATGTGAATGGTTTATTTGCCTCCTAAATCATTTTTAATTTGGTCCCCATTTGTCACTTTCTTCCCCCTTGCCATTTATTGAAGAAGTGGGTCATTTTGCTGATTGGATTCCCATGACATCATTTAACATGCTCCTTGTATGCTGTATTTCCAGTAAATTATTGTTGGATGTAAAGGTAGAAATTTGTCCCAGTTTAGTCATGGTAATAAAATAATGATAGATATTGATTGTTAAGCTCCATTAATTTTTATTTTCAGTATTTTTTATAACAGACTTCACATTTTAGAACAGTTTTAGATTTACAGGCAGAAAAATTGGGAAGCTGGTCCAGAGAGTTCCCATATACTTCCTCTGTCCCTCCTTCTGATAATTTCCTCCATTGTGAACATTTTACTTTAGTGTGGTGCATTTGTTATAATTAGAGAACCGATATTGATACATTATTATAAGTCTATAGTTTATCCATATTTCCTTAGTTTTTGCCATTGTCCTTTTTCTGATCCAGGATGGCATTCAAGATGCCACATGGCATTCAGGTATCAAGTCCCCTTAGGCTCCTCTTGGCTCTGACAGTTTCGTAGCCCTTCCTTACTTTTGATGACCTGGACAGTTTTGAAGAGTGCTGGTCAGGTATATTGTAGGATGCTTTCCTATTAGAATTTGTCTCGTATTTTTCTCATGATTAGACTAGGGTATGGGTTTTGGTAGGAAGAACACAGAGGTATAGTGCCATTTGCATCACATTATATCAAAGGCACAGATCATCAGTGTGATTTGTGACCAGAGATGCTGACCTTGATCACCTGGCTGAGATGGTGTGTGTCAGGATTCTCTATTCTAAAGCTCTTCTCCTCTCTCCTGTCCACTTTTCCATACTTCTGCATTGTTGGAAGGCATTCACCATGTGCAGCCCACTTCCCCCTCCTTTGCTCACCCCTCTCCTTGAGGATGGAGTGTGTACATGAATTATTTGGAGTTCTGCACAGGATATTTGTCTCTTCTCCCATTCATTCACTGAATCATTTATTTATATCCATATAGACCAGGATATTTATTTTATACTTTGGATTATAATCAATACTACTTTATTTTGTTATTGGCTTTGGCCACTGGGAGCTCTTTCAGTTGGCTCCTGTGTCCCTTTGATCTACCCCAACAATGTGATTTTTTGTTTGTTTTTTCCTTTTTGAGAGTTTTCTTAGTTTCTGCAATGCACTGGTGTTACAGAATAGAAATTTACTCCATTTACAGTAGGTAATTGTGGGGATTAATTTTTATAATAGGAAGTCCATAAAATGTATTCTTCTTTTGTGATGGTTAGCTCTGCTTGACTTCCTAAACCACACAGCTCAACAACCTCCCCCCTCCCTTTTAAAAAGGTCCTTCATTAACCATTGTTCATTGGGACGTCTAGTTTTTACTTTGGTCTTATTTTCTAACCAAGGCTAATTTTTTTTAAAAAAATATATGACTTATACTTTTCTGTTTCCATTCCTATTTCAGTGAAGATGTAGCCCTATGAAGATCTTGGCTTTACGTGTATTTGTGTGTGCGTGTGTGTGTGTGCACACATATGTGTGGATATAGGGGGGTTGAGTCTCAGTTCTCATTCCACACTGCTGTTTGCACAAGGTCTCTTGTACCTGAAGCCAAAATTTGGGTAAATAAGATAACCCCATGCCCTTCTCATTTTTCACTGTGGCTTTCCCACTCCCTTTTCTGTTGTCTCTTGGGGGCTTCCTTTTGCTTTTTTGTAGATCAACTAAGCATTTAAAAGTATGTTTGTTATATTTTACCCAGAATTTCTAAATCTTTTATATTTTGAATTTTTTTAGTCTGTTATAGTGTCAAAAATGGAAGTTCTATTCTTCACTCCCTTTTTAAATCCAATTTTTTTATTTTGAGAAATTAGAAAAACAACAACAAAAACCAGCAACGTATAATTTCAAATAAATCTTATCCTCCACCCAGAATTGGAAATTTTTTGATTTATTCCATGAATATTTATGTGCTATATACTGTTCTAGGAACTTAAGATAAATCAGTGAAGAAAACAAAAATCCCTTTTTCCATGGAGTTGACATTCTAGCAGCAGAAACAGACAATGAATAATAAACATAATATACAATTATATTATGTGGTATGTAGAGTGGGATAAATGCTCAGGGATGGTAAAAACAAAACATTTGGAACAAGAGTGTGGGAGGAGGACTTTTTTTCTTTTTAAATAAGTTGGTCCTTGTAGGCCCCATTGAAATGATTACATCTGAGTCAGACTTGAAGGAGATGAGGGAGTCGACCAGGTGCATTTCTTGGAAAAGGGCATTTTAAGCAGAGGGAACAGCTAGTGCAAAGGCCTTTAAGTGGGAGCTTGCCTGATGGGTTTGAGGAAAAGTAAGAAGGCCTGTGTAGCTGAGCAGAGTAAAGGGGGAAAATCCTAAGAAATGAGATGCAAGAGGAGAAAAGGGGGCCAACCATGGAGGGACTTGTGAGCCATGGTAAGGATTTTTTGCTATTCTAAGTGACATGGGAGTCATTGAAGGTGGTAATTCCTCCCCACTCCTCCCGGGCCCCAAGAGCAATATATAGAACTTTTTGTTTTCTAAACCATGTGAAAGGAAGTTGCCAATGTGATATCATATTACCCTTGCTATGGGTTGAATGTCTGTGTCCCGCCCCGCCCCCTGCCAAGTTCATGTGTTGGAATCTAAGTTCCAGTGTGATAGCATTAAGAGATTGGGCCTTGAGGAGGTAGGTGATTAAGTTATAAAGGTTCCAACCTCAGGAGTGGGATCAGTGACTTTATAAATACCTCAAAGGAACTGGCCAGACCTTTTTGCCCTTTTATCCCTTCTTCCATGTGAGACATAGCATTTCAGGGATCATCTTGGAAGCAGAGTCTGCACCTTAGCCAGACACAACCTGCCAGCACCTTGGTCTTGTACTGCCCAGCCTCCAGAATTGTGAAAAACACATTTCTATGATTTGTAAATTACCGAGTTTGTGGTATTTTGTTATAGCAGCAGAAGTGGACTAAGATAACCTCATGATACTTTAATGTATAATTTCTACAAACAAGGGCATTTTCCTTTATAACTACAACCATCAAAATCAAGAAAGTAGTGCTGATATATTACAACCATCCCATTTTCAGATTCTCTTCAAATTCACTTTGTTCCAACTATGTCCTTTCTACAGCAGATGTACCCAATCTAGATCACACATTGCTTTTAGTAGTCACATCTCTTTAGAAGCCTTCAGTCTGAAAGAGTTCTTCAAGCTTTCTTGACTTTCATGACATTGGCACTTTTTCAGATTATAGGACAATGACTTTGTAGAGTGTCCCTCTTGTGGGGTGTGTTGAGTGTTCCCTTATGATTAGAATTAGCTTATGCATTTGGGCAGTAATATCACAGAACATGTGCATTTTCCTCCTTATTACATCTAGTCATATGGACACAATTTCAATTTCATCACTGGTGATACTAACTTTGATCTCTTAACTAATGTGATGTTTGACAGGTTTCTCCACTACAGAATTATACTTTTCCTCTTTGTAATTAACAAGTATTTTGTGGGGAGATAGTTTAAGACTATATAAATATCCTTTTCTCATTATACTTTCACTGATTATTTTAATTCTTTTTTCCAATTATAATTGACTCTTGACCAATGTGGAGGTTAGTGACACTGACACCCCCCCCAAAGTTGAAAATCCACATATAACTTTTGATTCCCCTAAAACTTGAATAATAGCCTATCATTGACTAGAGCCTTGCCAATAAAGTAAACAGCTGATGAGCACATATTTTGTATGTTATATGTATTATATATTGTATTCCTACAATAAAGTATGCTAGAGAAAAGAATGATTCTCTTTCTTATTAAGAAAATCATAAGGAAGAGAAAATAATTTACTATTCATTGAGTGGGAGTGGATCATCATAAAGGTCTCTATCTTTGTCATCTTTACATTGAGTAGGCTTAGGAGGGAGAGGAGTTGGTCTTACTTTCTTGGGGTGGCAGAGGTAGAAGAAAATCCACATATAATTGGATCCACACAGTTTAAACCTGTGTTGTTCAAGGGTCAACTGCAGTTTATATGTCTGTATATGAATATTACTTGTAGCAATGATGAGCTGGGTTCAACATTAGTTCTATTTCCTTCTTCACTTTTTTAAAAATGTAATTTCTGAGAAACTTTGTTCATGTAAATAAGTGGACAGGATCAGAAGTTGTTTTATACCAGTACTTTTTCTTAATTCTTTGAATTCCTTCCAGGTTATATGCCCCATATTACAAATTCTCCATTATAAAAAAATAATATATACTATTCTATCAGTGGATTAGATTCTTCTTATGTTTGTTGAAAACAAAGAAATCAAAAACCACCTGACTTGCAAAAGAATATGTGTTCTAATTTTCAATTTCTGTGAATTATGCTGAAAATGCAGTGGTAAAAAAAAAAAAGACTTCATTGGGACTTATTGTTTGACTGCAACCAGCTCTATGAACAAATTTCAATGACACTTATATGGTTTTCAGAATCTTCTCCCTCTCATGTTTTAAGCTCTCAAGCTGGTCGGGGTTGATGATCTTTCTGAGTTATTTTCCATAAGTGACTGAATTTCTGGAAGACAAAGGAATAGAGATTCAGAAGGCTCCTGGGCAGACTTCCTGACTCCAAGACTCACCATCCCCACAATCTGCCCCAGGGCACATGGCCTGTTGTTAGTTATACCAGCACCTGTCCCAATGCAGTTGGCCCCTCCTTAAAAAGCCCATGATCTTCATTAGTTAGGAAGACAGATTTGAGGCCTGATTCCCTGTTCTCCCAACAGATGTCTTTTGTAATAAAAAATTCCTTTCTTCCTTGGCAATCCTGGTTGTCTCAATGATTGGATCTTTGTATAGCATGTAACTGGACCTAGGCTGAAACCCCCTTGAGGTTTTGATAACAATATTGAATACTCATCTGGGATGGAGTGGATCATGGTTCAGTGGCTGCAGAACTGGGGAGACCAAAAGCCTCCCTTAGCAGCTGCCTGGCCATATTTCCCAGAGGGTGATTTTGGACTCTCCTGCCAGCTGGGCCATCACTGGGCTCCAATGCATTCCTGATTGCCTCAGAAGAAAGGACCTCTGGATTTTGACATTTGTGTCTGGATAGGTGAGTGCTATTTGAAGGTACCATGCAGTGGAGTATGCCCCTCTCAATTTGGGGGATTCTCAGGGAATTCATGTTTGTTGTGGGTCGGATAAGCCGGCAACAATTTGCAAGAATGGGAACTTATCTAACCATTTTGATTTGGCAGTACCTGGCTTATTAGTTGAGCTGCAGTTCATTTGTCTGAAACCTCTTGAATTTCTCTTTATATTGAGTGTTCATCTGTATTAGTATGTGGCACATAAATGTTGAGTCTGTTAAGCTCTTTGCCATTATTTTCTTTTTGCCTACTTTAAATTTAATATTGATGGTATTACAAGCACAGTCCAAAGTCCGGGGCATTGAAAGACACCTTTGATGGTAGTTCTAAGGTCTGAAAGGTTAAAAGACATCTCTGTCCTTAGGTCTAGGAGACTAAAAGACATCTCATCCCACAGAGGCAACTTGGCCAAGATTGGGGGACACCTGTTGTTGGAAAGGAAAAGAGAAGAAGGGAAACATAATGTATACAGATTTATGTGGGACTTCAGAGGATCTCATGGGTAGAGTTCTGAGATAAAAACTATTGAAACTATGTTTGTGTGCATGTGTATGTGTGTAGGTATGTTTTGTGAATATGTATATGTATATGTATTATATGTTATGCCTACATGGTATCAAAATTGGCTTATAAATAAAGGCAGCTCTCATGAATTAAATAAATAAGCCCAAATGCTTTTCAAGTTCACACGAATTTAGTAATATTTGATAAATAAGCTGGTTTAAAAAAATATTGATAAAAAGACAGTAAAAATGTCTTCAAAATTGTTAGTATACATTTTTGCCTGGGTTTACTAGTCATTTTAATATACGAGGGTGTCAGGATTTGACACAAAGGTTATAAACCTAAAAATCCAGCCAAAACAAAATGGTATGTGTTTATGTGATTTTTGATAATTAAGACTAATTTAATATTGTCGGTTTAATAAAAGCAGCTAAATCTCCTGAATTATTGGCAAAGATACCTATGTGTTTAACTTGTATGTTCTTTGTTAGGTAAAATGTAGGCATGCCTGAAAAAAATAAGTGTCACTAAATTAGAATAAGTAAAACATCAAATATATAGGAGCACAAAAACAAAAATTTATGGCCAAAGTCTTAGGAAGATATTTTGGTTTTGGTCACTCAATCCTAGTTGTAGATGCAGTTTCTTCCATTGACTGTACTCTCTGTGTAGAGGTACAACTAAAATCTGTTTCTGACTCACTCTATCATGAGATGGTAATAGTACAATTAGGGATTTAAACCTGCACTAAGAGCTGTAGTTACAAGAGTCTAAATCAAATTGGAGATTTCAGTTATCCCTGTTGATTTCAGTTGCTCACTCTTGATTTGTTCTGAATACTGGTTGCAAGCTAGCTGGTTATGTGTACATGGTGTTGCCATAGTGAAGGACTTTGGGCAAATTTTAAAAAGAATCTTTGAACTGCCAATTTTTGGTGTAGTAATTTATTTTTAAATGAACAAAATGGTTATTCTTAAAATCTAAAGAGAATCTCTCAAAATAATCTCATTCTTTGGAACTATTACATGTACTTGAATTTTTACTTAAATAGAAAAATGTTTTGAGACCATTTAGATTGTTTATAAAATAGCTTGGTCTTGGTCCTCATACACAAAAATGTTATGATTTTGTGTTATTTGAGGTGCTAAGGATTGGTGTTGAAGGTTTATTCAGACTATAATCAGGTGATGTCATGTCAATAAATTTTATTTTGGGATGCTGGTATTTTAGAAAGATATAATTAGTTCTTTAAGCATGGTGTGTTCTAAAACTTCAATCATACTAAAGAACTGGCCTAAGAAAAATATTTTATGTTTTATCAAGATAATGCTTATGTTGTCCTTAATAGGTTTTTGATTACTTGGGAAAACTGAGCTTTAAAAAAATTAAGGTTTTTTTCTGTATTGCCTTTAAAGTCTTCTGATTGTCACTCTTGGTTAAGTGAATTGCTATTATTTTATGATAACCTGTGATTCTGTTTTGATCAAATGTTCTGAGCCTTTTAAAATCTTTGACAAATGTCCTTGAAATCTAGATAATTTAAATGTTTAGCTACATGTAAGCTTCCTTTTTCTTGTCATTGTCAGAACTAGGCAGGACTTATAAGTTTTTTTGGTTAAAATGTTGTTAATTCTTTAAAGAGACCACAATAACCATTCTGGTACAAGAGTCTCTCAATCCTTAGCCCAAATGGCTTTAACAAAATGTTTATATTTTGTATAGCAAATTCCTAAAGTCTGACAGTAGCTCAATGCTTATAGATAATTTTATATCCTTGCTTTTGGCATTTGGATTTTTTTATCTTATGTTATTTAAAAGGTTTGAAAGGTTGATGAATACCTGTCTACCTGCATTCCCATCTGGTCTAGAACATTTAATTAGCTATAAGTCTTTTGTATTTAAGTCCCTTGGCCACAGAACACCACTAAGGGACAGGATGGAACTGGGGCAGGTAGCCACACCACTACAGCAATGATGGGACAAAATAAAAGTTTAGCCATTGATACTGTCTCTGGCCAATCTTGGCCAAATGTGGGAAAATGTAAACTGAAATAAAATCCTAGGGCCTTCACCCTGTCTACTGAATGGACTCCCTCTTGGCCAAGGGGACCCTATGTAAAACAAAACCTTAAAACTGAGTTCCTGGCCATGAAGAGAGGGAGATCAGACATGCCCCATTATAACTCAATTCTGTTGGTCAAAAGGAACCCCAAACCTGGAACCCAGGAATACTGATTTGTTCAAGATCTAAGGACAATAAAACAAATAGTGAAGGATGTTCATCCTATGGTACCTAATCCTTACACTGTCCTTACCACTTTATCTGGAAATTTTGCTTGCTTTTCAGTAATAGATTTAAAAGATGCCATGATCAAGTGGGTTTTATGCAAGGGTGGTTCAACATACACAAATAAATAAATATGAGTCACCACATAAATAGAAGCAAAAACAAAGACCGGATGATCATCTCAATAAATGTGGAAAAAGCATTTGTCAAAATCCAGCAAACTTTCACGATAAAAACCCTCAACAAACTATGCATAGAAGGAATATACCTAAAATTTATAAAAACTATGAATGACAAACCCATAGCCAACATCATACTGAATGGGGAAAAGTTGAAAGCATTCCCTTTAAGAATTGGAACAAGACAATGGTTCCCACTGTCCCCACTTCTATTCAACATAATACTGGAAGTTGTAGCCAGACCAATCAGGCAAGAGAAAGAAATAAAGAGTATCCAAATTGGGAAACAGGATGTTAAACCATACCTATTTGCTGAGGATATGATTTATATTTAGAAAACTCTAAAGACTCCACCAAAAGACTCCTAGAATTGATAAATAAATTCAGCAAAGTCTCAGGTTACAAAATAAATGTACATAAATCAGTAGCATTTCTATATACTAATATCAGTCAAACTGAGAGTCAAACCAATGACTCAATACCATCTACAATAGCTACAAAGAAAATAAAATACCTAGGAATACACTTAACCAAGGAGTTTAAAGATCTCTACAAAGAGAACTACAAAACACTGATGAAAGAAATCATTGATGACACAAATGGAAAAACATCCCTTGCTCATGGATTGGCAGAATCAACATTGTTAAAATGTCCATACTGCCCAAAGTGATTTACAGATTCAGCATAATCCCCCATCAAAATACCAACATCGTATTTAATAAATCTAGAAAAAATAATAATTCTAAGCTTCCTTTGGAACCAACAACAACAAAAAAAGCCCAACAGCAAAAATACATATTTGGAGGCATCACATTACCTAACTTCAATTTATACTACAAGTCTATAGTAATCAAAAAAGCATGGTACTGGTATAAAAGTAGAGAAATAGACCCGTGGAACAGAATAGAGAATCCAGAAATAAAACCATATACCTACAACCATCTGGTCTTTTACAAAGCAGACAACAACCTACATTGGAGGAAGGAAGCTGTATTCAGCAAACGGTGCTAGGAAAACTGGATAGCCATATAGAAGAAGAAGCAGGACCCTTATCTCTCATGATATAAAAAAATTTAAATGTAAGGCATGGAATCATAGTAATTCTAGAAGAAAATATAGAAAAAAACTCTTCTAGACATCAGCCTACACAGAGAATTTATGACTAAGACACCAAAGGGAAATTCAGAAATAAAAAATAAATAAATTGGACTTAATTAAATTAAAAAGCTTCTGCACAGCAAAAGAAATGACCAACGGAGTGAATAGACAACTTACAGAGTGGGAGAAAATATTCACAAAATATACATTGAACAAAGGACTAATATCCAGATCTACAAAGAACTTAAACCAGTAAGAACAAAACAAATAGCCATATTAAAAAGTGGGCAAATGACAGGAACAGAAGTTTTTCAAAAGAAGATAAATAAATGGCCAAAACAAATATATGAATAAATGATCAGCATCATTAATCATCAATGAGATGCAAATTAAAACCATAATGAGATATTACTTTACTTCTGTCAGAATGGCCGTAAGTAATAAGTAAAAAAAAAAAAAAAATAGATGCTGGTGTGGACACAGAGAAAAAGGAATGCTTATCCACTGTTGGTGGGACTGCAAGTTAGTACAACTTCTATGGAAAACAGTATGGAGATTTCTTGAAGAAATAAATGGAGACCTAACATTTGATCCAGCCATCCCACTACTGGGCATCTACTCAAAGTTAAAGAAGTTGTTTTGTCAAAAAGACAGCTGCATTTGAATGTTTATTGCAGCAAAATTTATAATTGTGAAGGCGTGAGATCAACCTAAGTGCCCATCAATTCATGAGTGCATAAAGAGAATGTGGTATCTATATACCATGGACTAATACTCAGGTATGAAAAGGAATGAAATAATGTCTTTTGGATGTAACTGGAGATTATTATCCTAAGTGAAGTATCTTAGAAATGGAAAAGCAAATACCACATGTACTCTCTAATAAATGGAAACTAAACAGTGTAAAGAGATGTAAAGGCCATTGGAAACCAAGAAGGGGGGATGGCGGTGGGGACAAGGGGTAAAATCTTACCTATTAGGTGCAGTGAGCTCTATTCTGGTTGGGGACACTAAAAGTCCTGACTTAAGCATTATACAAGTTATCCATGTAACAAAAACATTTGTAGCTTCTTAATATTTTGAAATAAAACAGGATGCTTCCTTTTGCATTCCTCTTGTTGCCAAATCCCAAGTGCTATTTTCTTTTGAATGCGAAGACTTGAAGTCTAAAGCCAAGTGCCAGTACTGCTAGACTGTCCTTCTTCAGGAATTTAAAAACTCTCTAATAATCTTCAGAAAAATTCTGGCCAGAGATTTGAGGGAAATACTTTTATTCAAGGGAATGATTTTGCAGTATGTGGACACTCACTATCCTGATAGCTAGTGGGACTGAAGCTGTATCGAGGCAACATGCTATAATTGTATTAATTTTACTGGATGACAAAGGATATAAAGTATCTCGGAAAAAGCTCAGATTTCACTTCCCACTGTTGAATACTTGAAGTTTGAATTGTCTCTTGTAACTCAGAACCTGCTCTCTGATTAGAGAGAGGCTACAAATCAAAGAGCAGTTCCTATCACTTGTAAGCTATTGAGAGGATACTTGGATATTGCTGGGTTTGGCTGGATTTAGGTTCCTAACTTCAGGCCAACAGCAAAACTCCTCTATGAAGACTTAAAAGGTGAAGTTAAAAAACTACTTACTTGGACCAGGGAATGCCACAAGCCTTTCTTGACTATTAAAGAAAAATTAATGACTGCCCCTTCATTGAGCCTTTTGATTTGTTCATTCGAGAAAGGCAACGCCTGTAATCTTAGCACTCTGGGAGACGGAGGTGGGTGGATCGTTTGAGCTCAGGAGTTTGAGACCAGCCTGAGCAAGAGCAAGACCCCATCTCTACTAAAAATAGAAAGAAATTAATTGACCAACTAAATATATACATACAAAAAATTAGCTGGGCATGGTGGCGCATGCCTGTAGTCCCAACTACTTGGGAGGCTGAGACAGGAGGATTGCTTGAGGCCAGGAGTTTGAGGTTGCTGTGAGCTAGGCTGATGCCACGGCACTCTAGACCAGGCAACAGAGTGAGACTCTGTCTCAAAAAAAAGGTAAGGAATTTGACCCAGGGAATTGACATAAACTTTGGGGGAGCATAAGTCATCTGTACCTTATTTCTGTAAGCAATTGGATCTGATAACAAAAGGATGGCCCACTTGTCTGGGAATGGCTGCTATTTCTAATACTTTACAGGAAGCTGAAAAGTTTACCCTCGGGCACCTGGTGACCATTCACACCAGGCATCATGTATTACCCCTACTTGAACAAAAAGAAGGGCTTTGGTTAATAGCCAGTGGCTAGATGGGTCAATATCAGGCTATGTTGTTAGATAATCATAATGTAACTCTGAAGGTGCTGTCTCCTTGCTGCCTACAGACTTTTGCTTCCAATTCTGTGATTACATTCAAATTATTGACCAAGTATATTCTAGTCTCCTGGATTTGACCGATGAGCCCCTGTCAGACCCTGATGAGGAGCTCCTTATGGATGGAAGCAGTCTTATGGGACAGGGACCATGCAAAGCTGGGTATGCTGTGGTTACAGGTAACTGAGGCACAAGTCCTGCTCACTGGGACATCTGAAAACATAAACCCTGTATGTCTTGCTTGTCCTTTGGGGATTTTCATTTGCCTGGCAAGACAGCTCTTTAGTTGAGATCTCTCGATCTATTGCCTGTTCTGCTAACCTATGGCACTGTGAGATTAGCTCCCGAAAACTGTTTTCATGAGTGCCTACGGGGAGTTTTAGGGTGGAGATTCTGTCTGGAGAATACTGGGCCAGTATTTCCTGGGAGGGATCCCAGATGGGGATGGGCACGTCTTTGAATATATTTTACTACTTTGGTGGAGGTGGAGGGGCCACTCAACAGCATGTACTAAGAAATTTCGGTTGCAGGCCCAACACTTTTGTTCTTTCTCATACCCTAACTATATTCCATTTCACAGGAAGCAACTAGGTAGATTGACATCCTGATTCCCCAGGATTGAGGAATGAACTAAAACGGAGGGAACTGTAACCAGTTCTATGAACAAATTTCAATGACCCTTATATGTTTTTTCTTTTTTTATAATCTTCTCCCTTTCATGTTTTAGATTCTCAGGCCAGTAGGGCTTGATGACCTCTCTGAGCCGTTTTCCAGAAATGATGGAATTTCTGAAAGACAAAGGACTAGAGATTCTGAAGGCTCCCAGGGCAGACTTCCTGACTCCAAAATCACCACCCCTGCAATCTGCCCCAGAGCACATAGCCTCTTGTTAGTTACACCACGTTCTTACCCAAGGCATGTGGCCACTCTTTAAAAAGCCTGTGATCTCTATTATTCAGGGAGATGGATTTGAGACCCGATTCTCCATTCTCCCAACAGATTTCTTTTATAATGAAAAATCCCTTTCTTCCTTGGTAATCCTTATTGTCTCAATGATTGGATCTTTGTGCAGCAAGCAACTAGACCTAGGCAGTTTCAATAACATGGCCCTTAACTTTATCAAGATTTATCAAATGACCCTTAATTTTATCTATTGCCTTTTAGAGGTTAACTGTTCAACCTGATGTACTTAGAAAGATTTAGAAAAAATTAAATATTAATTTTAATACACCTTTGTTAGTATTTTGATAACATGCATTTATTATGTACTTTTTGGGGTAGGAAGTAAAAGATATCTTAGATCTAGGGATTTAAGTTAGTTAATTTATGGAAATTATCCATCATCTAACCTAATGATATTGGGATACTAATCATGGCAGGAAAACAGGCATAAACCTCAACTGCCCTGAGAAAACAGAGACATATGTTCGCCTTATCTAATGAGCAAAGCCACTATTCATTGTCAAGCCAATCAGCCAAATCAACTTCTTTTCTGTCAGAAAAGGTCTGACTCTGACTTCATATTCAATCCAAATACACATGCTATTATGCATCCCCATGACAACCATCTCATTTCTGAATGCAGCAACTAGCTGGGGATCAGAGGATCCCATTTCCTCACACATCAATTTAAAAAGATGCAAGTATAACTCCCTTGATTTTATAATGTTTACAGTTTAAATGGCAACATCCAATACTCCCTACAAGTCAGAACTCTACTTTTTTTGCAACCAAAGCTTGTTTATCAATAACATCATGTTCTCAAGCTAAAACAAGTTTTAAAGCATGGATAAAATAAATAAAACTTTGTTTGTGCACAGCCATTAAAACAATAAGAACTGATTACATAATTTGTGGGGCCCAGTGCAAAATGAAAATGTGGATTCTCTTGTTCAAAAATTAAGTATTTCAAGATGGTGACAACTGGGCATTAAAGTCAGCATGGGCTCTTCTAAGCATGAGGCCCTTCTAAGAGCAGAGCCCGTGTGTGTGACTATACAGCTCACTCAGCCATGAAGTTGGCCTGGGAAGCAATTTTGTTCATCAAGACTCTTATGTCCTATTCCTAGTAGGCCAGGCATGGTGGCTCACGCCTGTAATCCTAGCTCTCTGGGAGGCTGAGGCGAGAGGATGGCCCAATGTCAGGAGTTCGAAACCAGCCTGAGCAAGAGCGAGACCCTGTCTCTACTAAAAATAGAAAGGAATTAATCGGCCAACTAAAAATATATAGAAAAAATTAGCCGGGCTTGGTGGCACATGCCTGTAGTCCCAGCTACTTGGGGGTGCTGAGGCAGAAGGATTGCTTGAGCCCAGGAGTTTGAGGTTGCTGTGAGCTAGGCTGATGCCACGGCACTCGAGCCCGGGCAACAGAGCAAGACTGTCTCAAAAAAAAAAAAAAAAAAACCCTATGTCCTATTCCTAGTATAAGTCACATCAATATGAATAAAAGTTTTCAAATTTTAAAGAATAATATCATCAAGGTGCTCTTTGCATGCAGTTTTTTCTCTATAAATGTAGACACAATTTAGTAACAGGGAATGCTTGAAAACGTATGTGAATTTTCCTATCTGTAAGGCATACCTTAACTACTATAACTTTACCATGATTTGGTGAGCAATTTCTCACTGCCTCAGTTTCCTCATCTATAAGATGGAGATAATGTTGTGCCTACCCTGAGTTGTCAGGATTAATTGGGTTAATATGAGAATGAACTTAGAACAATGCCTGCCAGATAGTTAGTGCTATAGACTTGCTTACTACCATCATTATTACTATCATTACTGTTATTATTTGGTCATTTCATTCACTATACAAACTATAATAATGTCAGAATAGGGAACATATTTAATTGCAGTGACAGATTTGGCATGTAAAATCTTTTTACCTATCAACAGTGCACCAGGTATTGTAATGTTTTCTATATTTATGTAAAATTTTATGCTTTTCACTAGGAAAATAGTGAAACAAATGGGCTAATTTTTATGAGGCTCTCCAAGCCAACCCTGGTAATTGAATTTAAATGTTAGGCTTACTGATAATTTTACTAGTGTCCTTAGCTTTCCTTACAAATAATTCATTGATTTAATTTTAGAGTCTGAATGTTCTGTAAATAAATGGCTGCACATTACATCAGAGCTTTTTCTCATACTATTGTTTGACAATGTTTTGTGTGCCGAACACAAAGCAGAATGGTTATTGTTGGAAAGAATAACATGTTCTATGTAAGATCCATTATGTTTAATATTAGCGTTTTGCTTTCAATTCTACTTTGGTAGTCCTTGGAACTTTGGTTGAAAAACTTCCATTATATTTTCATTTTCAACATGACTCTTTTGTAAAAACCCCAAACTTCTGCTTTATTGTGTCCAAGGGAATTCTCACGTCCGCTTTCTTCAACATCCTGATTGGATTCTTAGCCACAGGCTGGCAAATTAAAAAAATTTAATGTGATATATAATGCCAACCCCTTTTATTAGAAAGTGACAGTGCAATTCAAAACTGAAATCAGTTTGTGTGACAAACATCTGTATTAGTGCGCTAGGGCTGCTGTAACAAAGCACCACAAACTGGGTGGCTTACAACAACCGGCATTGATTGTCTCTCTGTTCTGGAGGCTAGAAATCCGAAATCAAGGTGTGGGCAGGACCATGCTCCCTCCGAAACCTGTAGGGGAATCCTTCCTTGCCTCTTTCTAGCTTTTGGTGTTTTGTTGGCAATCTTTGGCATGCCTTGGTTTGCAGCTGCCTCATTCCAGTCTCTGCCTTGTCTGTCACATGGTGTTCTCCTCGTGTGTCTCTGTGTCTTCACGCGGACGTCTTCTTATGAGGACATCAGTCTTATGGGACTTGGGCCCACCCTGCTTCAGTATGACTTCATCTTAACTGATTACATCTGTAACAACTCTATTTCCAAATATGCTCACATTCTGAGGTACTGGAGGTTAGAACTTCAATGTATAGTTTGACAGGGAGATAATTCAACCCATCAAAACTCCCAATTCAAACATTTTTTTAAAATTAAAAGTTGAAATTTTACTCTGGAGCTTTAATAATATTATTAAATTATTTGTAAATATACAAAATTCTTTCATGGATGGATAATTAATTTTATGTTTTCAAGGAATATCTCTTACTACTTAGATTTGTGCTTATGAAGAGTATTATAAAAACCACTAAGCAATAAATTATAGGAAGAATCTTGTGGTATAGATTAATAAAATCAGCAGGGTCCAAATTAAAGTAGTGTAGATGAATGTGATTATTGATTTTCACAACAAATTGTAAAAATAACATATAGATTGTGTTCTTTCTTGTTCTGTAATTTGTAATAATCCAGTGAGATGTGAGGCTAAAGTTTTATGAAGCAGCAAGTACCATAAAAGGTATGGTATTTCTTCTGAAAATGTGTTTGAACACATGTACGTAGCTCTGGAGTTTGGCTTTTGGGGATAAGTAAATCAGAATCATGTATTAATATCAGAAATAATTCTATTAACTTTATACATTGTGATGAAACTTTATATATTAGAAGAGAAAGGCATATAATCCAAAAACTAATCAGTCTGAGGGGGTGTGCTTTTCTTTTGTAGGGCAGGAGAAGAATTATCATGAAACAGTAGATAAGGGTGGACAGCTTCTGAGATGGCTTAAGAACAGATATGTGCTCAGATGGTTCAGTTCCAGGAAAGAGACACATGGAATCCAAGGATATAGGAATGGATTTCTTGGGAAATTCTTTGTCCTTCCAAATATCATTTCGTCTCTGCTTGGCTAAGGCTGTATCGCATGTTGAAACTTCGCATTAAAAGATCTGGGAAATGCAGATTTTAACTTTCTAGGCATGCTATATTAGAAAGGCAATCTAGAAGGTAATGTGAGTCTTGAGTGAACCAAACTAGTTGACAGAATTTACCACCATGGACTTCCATAGAATTTACCAGCACAGTTGCTCTGCACTTAATGCTGAACAGACTCAACACTAAGTCTGTGGTATGTGTCTGATAGTCAACATTGTGATTGTTACTGGCAGGTGATCATCCTCAGTTCTTGGAATTTGGAGATAAAGAATTGAAACCAAATATCAAAGCAGTAAAGCAAAGTGAAAGAAGTTTATTAAGCAAGTACACCCCCAGACATAGGGACAGGCTGCCAAGCAAGATTAGCAAGTGACAGTACACTTCAGAAGTGGGTAGGAGCAGACACAGGTTTCAGCAGACAGTGGTGCTGGGGTCACTGTGTCATCCCTTTTTCTCTTGTCTGGTCTCTTCTCCTTTGTGCTGTTGTCTTTTCTTTTTTTTTTTTTTTTCCTTGACCCAGAGGGACTTTGTCTCCTTCCTGATGTCAGGTGGGGGGGGTTTTTTTTTTTTTTTTTTTTTTTTTTTTTTTAACCTTATATGGTTAGATCTGGATGTGTCCTGGTATCCAAAGCCCACAGGGCAGAGGGCAGGGACTGTAATGTATAATGTGCTCTGTGCATCTCATTTGTTTATGTTGCTTGCTTTAGTATTTTCTCTGCTCATGTCTCGCTTTTCTTACGCTAACATCCTGTGACACTTACGGCTATCCTTGTCTTGCAAGGTGTTTTCTTACTCAGTATCCCATTTGTTTACACGGCCCATTCTGTACTTCCTCTGCTCATGTCTCACTTTCCTACCTCTGCTAACACGATTTATACATCTCCTGGAAACTGGAGCAGCTTGTGCATAGGTATGTAGTCTAAGCCCTCCTTCCTGTGAAGTGAAGTAAGATGACTCTTGAGCCCAATAGCCAGAGATGATGAAATGACCCCATTGGTAAGAAAAGGCTAAACCATAAAACTAGTAAAGGATGATGCCTGCAAAGGACATGTGAAAGAATCCAGACAACTCTGCAGCTTCTTATGTTAGTTATTTTTATTTCCTTATGCTGATTTCATTGGAGTGTATTGTAGAAACTAAAACCGAAAGCAAAACCTAAAATGAAAAAAGTCTATGAATTTACTTGGAGGAATGATGGCAAATAAGTGGAGTGGAACTGATGAGATACAGTGATTCTGTAGCTAATTGAGTGAGAAGCCCGAGAGACAGTGAAGGTCTTTGAAGAAAGGAGAGAAAGGCCGAATCCACCAGTCTGGGAGAGGAATGTAAGAGCTTTTGGGGCCTTAGGCCCTCAGTTATAAAAGAAGAGCATTGAGCAGGGTGGGGGCACAGCAAGGGGACTTTCCTGTCTGCTTTCTGTTGGTGAATGCCCTGAGCAGACCCTGTCATCACTGTTCTGGCAGGTCTCCTGATTCCTACTGTAGGGAATGTATTTTAGGTGTCTTTCTAGACAACCTCCACCCCCACCCCCAATTTTTTCCCCAATAACAGAGCCACTCCTCCATATCCAGGGGTAGTTTCTGGCAGCAGTGTTTCTATTATGTGCTCTTAAATCTTCGACTACAGTTGGTTAGATCAGTGACGATGTCTTGACCTAATCTGGACTAGACGGATTATTCCTCCATATATGATTTTTGAATTAAGACTGAGAGGTTCTCTTTCAGTTTGAGCAGAGTTGAAAGAGCAAGAGAATTTCTTGGATTCCTGGCTCTAGTTTCTCATAAGCAATAACTTTTCAATGGGTCCTTTCAGATTTACACCATCTGTTACTCAAAAATTCTTTACTGAAGACCACTACTCCATGTTCTTCTACCATAGTATTCTATCATCAAGAAACTTACATTAGCCAGGCCTGGTGGCTCACACCTGTAGTCCCAGCTACCCAGGAGACTAAGGTGGGAGGATCACTTGAGCAGAGAAGTTTGATGCTACAGTTTGAGTTATGATCATGTGGTCATGCCACTGCACTCCAGCCTGAGTAACAGAGCAAGACTCTGCCTCTGTTGATGAGAGAGAGAGAGAGAGAGAGAGAGAGAGAGAGAGAGAGAGAGAGAGAGAGAGACTGACTTATATTAGCAGGTTTTAGGGAGAAGTTGTTTGTTGTAGATTTCCAGAAGTCTATCCTCTTTTCCTGTATACGGTTTCTATGTCAAAATCTGGCCTAAGTTTTTTGCCCACTCTTGAAGACAGAAAAATATAAATGATCTCATGAGATCTGAAATCTCTCTGTGAAAATTTCTCAATGCCAGCATTTCTGCTATAACCCAACATGTCATGAAGTCACCTCCTATTTTTCAAAATCATGTAAAAGTAACAGGGAAAATATGGTTTGGAGCATACCTTTCAAAATTTATGCAATGGTGTCACAGGAGCAATTTCAAAAACACTAAGGATCTTAATAAAACTATTATCAGGACTAAATTAAGACATGACGCACCAAATATGGGACTTTACCTTAAAAAAAGAACAGATAAATCTCACCTGATAGAAAAGGGTATAAAGAAAGATTGAATGATGGAGACAAAAGGCCAGATGTACCAAGACCACAGGGGACAGCACAGTAATTACCTCTGAGACGGAGCACACGGCCAGATGCTCTGAAAGGAAGAATATTTGGTTCTACGTTCCTCCAGTTTGCTGTATTCCGCAGCGTTAGTGTATTTTGTGATCGCTGCTGACACTTGGTGGTGGAAAATAGCAGCAAGTGGCCAAGAAAAACAAAGATACGACATCCGCGCATAACACTGTTATCACCCCCCACTCACCAATCATAAACCAATCGCCTTATGTTGCATGAAAACAAGTGCTGGAGCCAAATAGAACATACCGATAACCAACAAGCAATGGTGGTGGCGTTAGAATCTCTGTATGCAAGGGGCTTAGGAGTGGCAGTCTGGTTGGAAGGAGGAACTAGGGACTTTATCCATGTTTCTTTTTAATTTCTTCTTCTTCTTCTTTTTTTTTTTTTTTTTTAGGAGACAGAGTCTCATTCTGTTGCCCAGGCTGGAGTGCAGTGGTGTGATCTATAGCTCACTGCAGTCTGGAACCTCCTGGGCTCAAGGGATCCTCCCACCTCAGCCTCCTAAGTAGCTGGGACTCCCCATTATACCAAGCTAATTTTTTAAAATTTTCTGTAGAGACAAGGTCTCCCTTTGTTGACTAGGCTGCTATGGAGCTCCTGGCCTCAAGTGATCCTCTCGCCTCAGCCTCCCACAGTGCTGGGATTACAGGTGTGAGCCTTATCTTGAAGCTACATTTGAATAGCAAGCTCATTTTATTTATTTTTTTATTTACTTTTTACTTAAATTGAGTCATCCCATCCAAAATTGGCTCTGGCTGTTGTTAATTACATAAGAAAATAAATGGTGTGGCAGAAAGCAGCGCTGCTCCAGAGAGTTCCGATATACGCTTGACCCAATTTCCCGATAGTCACATCTTAACACCACCACGGTATGTTTGTCAAACCTAAGAAATGGCATGGGTACATTACTATGAACTGAACTCCAGTCTTTTTTCAGTTTTCTAAATTTTTTACACTAATGTCCTTTTTCTGCTCAAGGATTCAATCCAGGATACAACATTACATTTAGTCATCCTGTCCCCTTAGTCTCCTGTGGTCTGTGACAGTTTCTCAGTCTTTCCTTGTTTTTCACAACCTTGACCATTTTGAGGAGTACTGGTTGGGTGTTTTGTAGAAAGTCCTTTAATTTGGGTTTGTCTAATATTTCTCTCTTTACTAGACGGGTTGTCGGTGTTTGGGATGAATTACCTATTGTTTTAATACTATAAACACAGACA